>PPMV03000013.1:0-302840 GCA_003706995.3 Yamadazyma philogaea | reverse complement strand
TCGTCTAATTCATTGTACGTTTTTACCCATCTTTGAGCAGTTCTTGGCTTGATACCTAAACTATTGGCGATAGAGGTGATGGACCTATGAGGTTGTTCTTCCCATAAAGCAAGAAAGTCTTCTCTATCCTGTAAGGTGTAATTACGGTAAGTACGGGTAATTTTGTCCTCGTCTTCTACTTTTACTGCTTTTACTGCTTTAGATTGATTCAGACGGGGCTCAGTAAAGATAGAAGGAGCACGATTCCTTTCTGCCTCTCTGTAAAGACTCAATGTACAAAGACTTTCAAGTGGAATACAACCTTCCATGTCAGCGTCATCTACAACCAAGTTTCCTGCTTCATCAGTGATGGTAGAATCCCCTTTTTCATATCTGAAAGAATAATCCATGTTGGTTCAATGAGAAAATTAAAGTATGACGACTCCTTAGCATTTATAGTGCGCCAAAGTACTATCTATCATATTCACTCAAAACCGCCTTAGTTGGTCATTCAAAAGTGGATGAGGGTGAATTCAATTTATAACAGCCAGCACTCAATTGTGTGAGGTTACGCCAAATTTACTGGTGCTCTCACCCCTTTTATTCTCTGTGAAGCGCAAAAAGTGACAACATGACTGGTAGAAATTTTCAACAAAATGCTCTAAATATGAATGGCCAAAAGTACATTATTCAATGGTAATCTCTGAAATATATGGGACAGAACCACCGAAATAGGGGTTACTGTCCGTCAAATAAAATCATCGAAGCCTACTTTTCAAAAATCATTTGCGACATTTACTTATGAGAGGTTTCCCATTAGCGTGGGATTAAGTGTATTAGATTTACAAATGGACAGGTGATTTCCGAAACAGGCCAACCAACAAATGCTGGGACGCAGGTCAACTAATAAATGTCACCTACTGGTGTAAATATCGGCGCTATACGTTTTAGCGAAGTACGTTTCGTCTAGCTATTTCGCCCAAGTTTAGGCACCGCGGGTAAAGCTTCTTTGAAAATATGACAGTTAATGCCAATCAAAAAACGGTGTTAGATGATAGCCGGACGAACAGACAGACATTTTGTCATGAAGCACTACTACGTAAATTTTAGTCTGCCATAATGGGACTAAGCGGTATTCCGTGCATTATCGCGTGGCGTAGCAAGTGGTAAACCCCCCACGTAATACGTAACGTTTACGTAAGAACGTAAGTGGTTCCCAAAGGAGATATTTAATGCTATTCCGCTCGTGACTTAACAAGCAGTGTGTCTGGTGACTGATCTGCAAGAAGCGAGTCTGCTCAGGGGAAAATACTGTTAAATATTTGCCAACGGGCCGCATAATCAGTCAATGTGGCAGATTGCTGTTGCTGTATTTTTTTGTCTTGAGGTGTTACCTCATTCCAGCCACATTTGGCCTCGTGTTGACATCAAATGTGACGCTATACAATTATACTTTGCGATCTTACCTCACGTTTCATACTTTGAGTTTATTCCTCTTTAAAGTTAATGCGAGCGACAAAGTTTGGATAGACATATGATTTTGATAATTACAAAGTTACGTGTTATTATTGATCTCATTCACCGATAAAGTTTTACCGTTTTACATATTTTGTAAGTATCTATCTGGATTAAAGTTATACTCTTGAATTGATCATCAACTCTCCCCTTTATAAACCATCTCAAATTGAAGCAGCAGCGGTGCTTTTCATCTCTCCTGTTAGCAACTTTGCGTGCACCCCTACACCCCAATTGATTCACAACGGAATCAACTGTGATTTTACTTTTTAAGTTGCTCTCTAGTCTCACAAACTATACACCAAGACCTACAGTGGGAATCCTCGTATTCTGGGAGGACTGTCTATCCCAACTGGCAAAGATCTGACCCTTTATATGCAAGAGAAGCTAATTTGTTATACACGGTTCTTAAAATACGCAATCACTCTTAATCAAGCTCCTAGATTGCAGCGATAAAAATTCTCCTCACGTAACCAATTGGTACAACCAAGACCCAAAGCTTATTTGCTGTTGGTCACACATATTTGTCACAGACATCTCTTACCTTTCAAGTTTTGAGACCTCTTCCCCAGCAGTTATATCTGTGCTTGATGAACTGCCCAATGAAAGGACTGGCCCAGCTCCTTACCTCTAGTGCGACGCCGTTGAATTTGCACCCATGATTTTTTTTGGCCAAATCTCAAATCAATTGTGTTGAAGTTGTCGCACCCACTCCATGGACTTGATCAAAAGACATGGGTCCAGCCATTTCGCCAATGTCAAGTTTGGCTATATGGCTTTTGCGATATCCATACTATACTTTGTCGTAATTATCTATTATGAAACTCACCGGTCCAAATTTCGGTCTCGAGTCCCCGTGTTTGTTCACCTCATCTTTTGGTTCCTGGTGAATGTCTTGTTGTGTTGCAACCTCTTCCCGGGGTTGATACACGAGTTTTCGGAACATATTGGAGTGTTTTCCAAAAGGCTAGGACGCCTAGGCTATGCCCTCACCACGTTGGATCTCCTCCTCGCTTTCCGTCCTAATTTCACGAACTACGCCAACCTTATAGACTTGCACAAATGGATCTCTCGGTTCACTATAGGCCTTGCGATTTCACACCTGCTTGGGTTTATCATCAAGTGGGCAATTGGAGGAGAGCTCTTCAAGATTTTCAGGCTATGGAACTTCTTGGGTGTGGTGATTCTTTTGGCATTTTTGGTGCTACTCCCTCTTTCCATAAAGCATTATAGAACCGTAAACTATAGAATGTTCTACCTTGTCCACAACGGGGCTCTTGTTGTGTATTTTGCGTTGATTGGGCTTCATGCCCGTCCTGGTGTGACGCTATTATCAATAGTCAACGTGCTATTGATTTGCACCCAGATTCTTTTCAAGTTCAACGTTTCCAAATTGACGTTAAACCTGGTGTTAGAATGTGGTGATTTGAACATTGTCATCATGGAAAAGCCCGTAAATTACCCCATCACGCTACCGGGTTCCCACCTATTGGTCTACCCCTTGGGGTGGCGTGGCTGGGTGCTACCGGCGCATCCCTACACGATCATCAATAATAACGAGTATTTGGAACTAATTGTTTCGAACAAGACCAAATTCCAAATGAGCACCAAATGGATGTACTCCCTAAGTCCTCCATTCTCTCTGGGGTTGAACTTGACGGAGTTCGAAAACAAGCATGTGCTTTTGTTCATCGGAGGTTCTGGAATCTCATACGCAATTTCATTATTGATGTACTACAGGAATACAAAGATAAATTTCACCTTGGTGTGGTCCATAAAGGATCCTAGGGATGCTCGAATCCTTGACCACTTTAACTTGGCCTGTGTTGTGGATGTATATGTAACGGGGGCTAAACAGGCTTCTCAACCTAGCGGTCTTGAACAAGAGGAGCACTTACTCGATGATGTAGAAATGGAGACACTCAATGAAGTTGATTTTGCAAACAAAAGATCCAGGCCCCGTCTCGAAGACTTTCCTCCTCCGGATTTGTTGGTCACTTGTGGTCCTGAGTCTATGATTGAAGATGCAAAGAATTTTGCGGCTAAAAATAATGTCCCATTCTTGAAAGAGCATTATAGCTTTTAGTAGTTAATATTTATTTGGATGGCCTGATGTAGAGTGTGATGTAAGGAGTGATTTGGTTACGGTGAATTGCTTTTCTGTAGTAAAAAAAAATAAAGAAGCTAGCACTCAGGTTCGAACTAAGGACCAACAGATTTGCAATCTGCTGCGCTACCACTGCGCCATACCAGCTCCTGTAGCAAATGATATTCGGAAGAATCTTTATGTCAAACGCTTGATGAAATAAAGTGGTATGGTCTTACTGAGTAGCGTAGTTAAATTATTACAGTCTTGGCACTAAGAAAGATTCACCACAACGTGGGAGAAAAGGAGTATAAAAGAGATAGAATCTAACCTGAAATTAATTAGTTGATTGGAGAATCAGGATCTGATTCATTCTTTGAAGAAGTATATCTAGTAAAAATATACACACCCCCAAATATTATCCATAAAATTGGATAACTAATGATCCTTTATCTGTTGTAAGCTTAAATAAGTATGAACCATTGAAATACGTTTAGGTAGAGGCAAGGCAAATTTATCAAGTTTCCAAAACAAATACCATAGAGATGGTTAAACTAGATTTCTTGCGGAAGTTAGGAGTTATCATGTCTGATACCCTACCAAGAAGCAAGCTTAAACCCGACGAGATTTGACTACAGAGTACCTCTTGCTTCCTTGCAGGTAGAGAGAAGCCATTATCGAAAGAAGAGATTTTTGCTTTGTATATGAAATTTGTACACAAACCCATACTTGCCGTACTGTTACCCAGGATTGCTGTTGGATCGTCCCATCCAACGACCCAACAATAACAAAAGAACTGTGCATATTGCGATAATCGATAAATTAAAAAACTTTGTACATTACCTAGTCACTCAGTGCGTGATGGTGTTTGAGCTATAAGAGCACCAGAAGGTCAGTGGTCACTAGCTTCCCAGCTATGCTTTTCATACTAAATCTAAAGAGCGTCGGAGCAACCAAGACCTTTCTGCGTGGACTTACATTCTCGAGTCCTCCACCCAACCAATACTCATTAGTCTGAACTACAATTTAACACCAAAGTGTACGGTTGCAACACCAAAAGTCAAATCCTCGTATCCCTTTTCGGGAACATAGAACCCAGCATTTTCAATCATGCCCTTAAACTCTTCCTTCTTTGGGAACCTCCTAATACTTTCAACCAAATACTGGTAGCTGTCTCTGTCGTTAGCAATCAATTGTCCCGCTAAAGGAATGAGGGAGAAAGAATACGTCTGGTAAATGTAGTCTAATAATTTATTATCCACTTGACTGAACTCAAGGCATGCAAAGATCCCTCCTGGGCGTAAAGTCCTGTAAGCTTGTTCCAATCCCTTTTGGATATTTGTAAAGTTTCTGATTCCAAACGCAATGGTGTACACATCCTTAGAGTTATCGGCAATTTTATCCAAAGTTTCCCCATTTTGCACCAAGAACTGCACTCTTGATTCGGGTTCTCTGGCCCACTTGGTTTCTTTGTACCTTTTTTCACCTTCTCTCAACATGTCTGGATTTATATCGACTACTGTCATCGTGGACTGCTTATCGTTGAATCTCTTTTCAGCATGCTCAAGCAAACCAAAGGCAATATCACCAGTGCCACCAGCTACATCGAGAAAATCAAGGGGGCGGTTGCTACCGGGCCTCATACCAGCATCCAATCTATTGATGAAATGAGACTTCCACAATCTGTGAATTCCCAAAGACATCACATCATTCATCACGTCGTATTTCGACGCAACAGAAGAGAACACGCCACCGACGAGTTTCTCTTTTTCATTTTCTGCCACAGTCTTGAACCCAAAATGGGTGGTATCTGAGGGCTTGGTGGAAAGATACCGAAGACCCGTCATACCAGGGCGGGAGATAGTCCCGAGATTTTTTATCAAGCTCATAGTTAAAAAGTTTTATCAAGTCGCGGTTGAGAAATGTTGCAGCCATTGGTGGTGTGGTCTTAGAGAAATGTTGGCATGAGGGAGATTCGTTCGGTCAGTACATAGTATATAGTGGCGTGGATTTACTGTATAGCTTCGAAAATCGTACTTTTCCGATTGGTGTAATTGAAGAAAGGCACGAGATTAATGATTGCCTGATTAGTAGAGCTTGTCTCAGGTTTTTTCACCGGTGGGCTAAACCTGTATCATAGAACACATGGTATTATCTTCCTTCTCTTTCTGTTGGCTTTTTTAGCTCCCGACTGAAATCTGCACAAAATAACCAGGACAGTGACGTTTCATACTGTGGTAGAGACAGCTACTCACAGCACCTAATACAGATGCGCAATCGTTTCAGAGAATACAGTCTCTGGTCCTCTCAAGACCTTTAATACCTCAGGCAATACGTTATTAATGTCTTATTACTATCTATCCAATATCCTAAGCTTGGACAATTCTGACGGTGTTGGAGTGTCCAGAACCTCTAGTCCAACCTTGAACGGTCACAATGGAGTCACCCTTCTTGATGATGTTCAAGTCGATGGCCTCAGAAACGGCCCATCTCAATCTGTTCTCGACATCTTCTTGCCAGTTTTCAACCTTAGGCTTTTGATACACAAATGGATATACACCCCTGTACAAGTGACAGTATCTAGCAGCTCTTTCGTTTCTAGTAACCATCATAATAGGGACGTTTGGCTTGTACTTGGAGACTAATCTGGAAGTCAAACCGGATGTGGATAAAACAACAATGGCTTTAGCGTCTTGTTCGTACGCAGCAGAAACGGCAGCAATGGCACAGGTTTCGGTAGTTGGAGTTGGCTTGATGGCTAAAGCTCTCAATTCATTGTATAGAGTTGGGTAAGCAATAGCCTTTTCAGCAATTAAAGCAGTGTTGTGCATCATAGACACGGCTTCGAATGGGTAGTTACCCTTAGCGGTTTCACCGGACAACATAACGCAGTCTGCACCGTCCAAGATTGCGTTACCAACATCAGAAACTTCGGCTCTGGTTGGTCTTGGGTTGAAAGTCATAGATTCCAACATTTGAGTGGCACAGATAACTGGTTTAGCGGCCAAGTTACACTTAGCGATCAATTGTTTTTGGACAACAAACACTTGAGGAGCTGGGATTTCAATACCCAAATCACCTCTGGCAACCATGACACCATCGGTTTCAGTCAAAATGTCGTCAAAGTTGTTGACACCTTGTTGGTTTTCGATCTTGGCGATGATTTGAATGTCTTTACCTTCTTCACCCAAGACCTTTCTGATTTGCTTGATATCGTCACCGCTTCTGATGAAGGAAGCAAAGATCATGTGGACACCATTCTTGATACCAAACTTGATATCACCAATGTCCTTTTCGGACAAGGCTGGCAAATCAACATCGGTACCAGGCAAGTTAACACCTTTGTGGGAACAGATCTTACCGGCGTTGACGGATTTGACCTTCAAGGTCTTTTCGTCAACGACTTCCAACACTTCAAAAGATAAGACACCATCGTCTACGTAAATGATCTTACCGGCTTCGATGACACCAGTGATGTTCTTGTAGTCAACGTACATGATTTTGTCGTCACACTTCTTAGCGTAGCTGTCGTCAGTGGTGAAGATCATCTCGTGATTTGGTTGGATTGGGAATTCCTTATCTTCGATGGTGGTACCGGTTCTGATTTCAGGGCCCTTGGTATCCAACGCAATGGCCAAAGGTCTTCCGCTGTAGACTTCTTCACTCTTTCTGGCGTTGTCAATGACCAGTTGGTGGTATTCATACGATCCGTGGGAGAAGTTCATTCTGACAATGTTCAACCCGGCTTTTCTCAATCTAACCATGGTTTCAACATTGTTGGTTTTTGGACCAATGGTTCCGATGATCGAGGAACGTCTCAAGTTCTTTTCTGGGGTTTCGCTAGGGTTCAAAGTGGAGACCCAAGATAAGGAGGAAGTAGACATAATTTATGGTGAGAAAAAAAATTTCTCGGGAATTAGGCCGTTATTTATAATACTTTTTTTGCACATCACCGGTTGGCAATTTTTCAACTCCGGTTGATAGTAATCCGCACACTCAAAAGGGGCGTACCGCCTGAACTACACGGGGTATTGGCTTCAGGCATATCGGTTTGTAATGGGAACCACCTTCTCGACTTGGGACGTTTGTCATTTAGGCTTTCCCGACCCACTAGTAGACCTCTAAAGTGTCCACTGGTGAAAGGGTGTGTGTAGAAGCAGTGCTTGACGTGCGTGCATGGGCGTGGCGTGTTGAAGCA
The DNA here is from genome assembly GCA_003706995.3 of Yamadazyma philogaea. Classification (NCBI taxonomy): domain Eukaryota; kingdom Fungi; phylum Ascomycota; class Pichiomycetes; order Serinales; family Debaryomycetaceae; genus Yamadazyma; species Yamadazyma philogaea. The sequence goes on along the minus strand of PPMV03000013.1, from coordinate 295,062 downwards.
ATAAGTAAAATTTGATCATTGAAGCAACGGTCCTGTTGGTGTGTATAAACAAGGTAGCATACTGGTGCCACTCATCGGGGCTGGTCCGGGGTACCTGGTAGACGCTTTGACGTTGATCTCGCTCTTCTCTGTATGAACTATCCTTGCGTCAAGTGAAAAATTTATGGAGTTCGGACTTTCCTGTGTATAATCCAAACAGAGTGTTGAGCATACACGTTTTAGATGCCAACCTGCACCGGATGGATCTACCAGTAGGAGAGCCGACTTTTCGTGTCTATCCTCTCATCATCAGCTTCTCTTGTAGCTGGACTAGACAGGTAAAAGCGTCTAGTCCAGTTTAGGTGGTGTGATTGATTGTCCTGCGCACGTCTTTCGGATCAGGTGAAGCGAGATGAATTAACAAGACAAATAAGCCAGTGGAAGAGATAAGGTGATTTATCACAAAAGTGTAGTATGAGCCAATAATAAAGAAGACAAATAATAGAGGAGACGGAGAAGGCATTTGGGGAATTTTTAGTATATAGCTTTGCGTGTCCAAATTTCAGTAATGATTTTAGACATGGTTGCAAAAATCACAAATTGTACTGCAATACAGACCCTTCACTTACAAAAATAAAAATCCCAACTTAAGCAATCAACAGGTACTCAAGTTCAGCCCATTAACTACGCAATAGCTTTTCCAAAAACTGATCAAATTTATCGATAGACATTACACTGGCATTTCTGTCAACTTCGATGCTCACTAAAATTTCATGCTCCCAGTCGTAATTGGCATCGGGGCGACGGTTGCCGCTTTGGCAGCCAGGACAACGATCTCTGCATACAGAAAGTACATACTCCTCACCCCCGAAATGATTGCCCTATTGAACGACATAAAAATCCAAAAACCTACCACGTTTCACCCGGCTCATCCTCACTTCACCACACACGAGGAAATACGACAACGGTTCCTCAACGAGGGCTTTGGTACCAAAATGACAGAACAAGAGGCCCTCCAGGTCTTGGGAATCGAAGGCGACGATATATTGAAACTCGATTCCAACATGGTGAAACAGAGATATAGAAGGTTGATGGTTAGCAATCATCCCGACAGACACGGCAGTCAGTACTTGAGCCAGAAGATTAACGAGGCAAAAGCGGTGTTGGACAGGAGTACATTATCACGAAATAGATAACCAGACGAGCCACATGTATATAGAACTTTACGTATAATGCAAGAATAGAACATGAATAGATCCTATATGTTTATTAGTAATCGTATTTTAATTCTAGGTGTCATCAATGATAATTTCACTGATACCATCTGCTTGTCCAGATTGGTTCGAACTTCCATTTGCTAAACCACCCACATCGCCGTTAGCAGAGCCATTGACTAGACCACGAGCTTGTTCATCGATCTCACCATTCCCGTTGTGCTTTTGTTGCTTTTTCTTGGAGCCTTCAAAGTTCTGCCTAATCCTCAAATAGTGCTCCAACTCTTCAGTGCTGACCGAAGGAGCCAATTCTCTTTGGGCTTTCAAGAAATCAACCATTGCCACCTCCACTTCTGTGTCTTCCGGAGTGGCTACGTTGTCAAACCACCACCTGGTCGAAACTGGTTCCTTTCCTTCAGCCTGCAACTTCTCATTGTACACGTTGAGTTTCGAGTCTACTTCGCTAGCTATACGGGTCATAGCATTCAACATTGAATCGGAGCATAAAGCATAGAAATCAGCCCCAGTGTAATTGAAACCACAGTTGTCTGCAATATTATTCAAATCCACGTCACCTCCCAATTTGAATTTTCTTGTCAATGCTTCCAAAATCTTGACCTGCTTGTCATTGGTGTCACTGATACCCAAATACAACAATTTATCAAATCTTCCGGGTCTTAGCAACGCCTCGTCTAACAAATCAGGTCTATTAGTTGCACCGACAACGAAAACACCATCTCCATTTCCTCCATCTCCACTCATGCCATCCAACTCAGCAAGCAATTGCGAAACGATACGATCCATAACGCCTCCTGAATCTCCTTGGTTTCCTCTTTTGGGTGCAACACTATCCAACTCATCGAAGAAAATGACACAGGGCTTTGCATCTCTTGCCTTCTGGAAAACTCTACGAACATTGGCTTCACTCTCACCAATATACATATTCAACAACTCTGGACCTTTGACGCTGAAAAAGTTCAAGGAAAAGTTTGTGGCAATGGCTTTGGCCAATAAAGTCTTCCCGGTTCCAGGAGGTCCGTAAAACAAAATTCCACTACGCTTCTTCAATCCGTTATTGAACAATTCCGGGTGTTTCAATGGCATGTCTATGGTATCGAGGATTTCATCTTTAACCACATCTAATCCTCCGATATCCTCCCACTTGACGTTTGGAATCCTTGGTGCACCTATGGAGTCGCTGAATTGGTTTCTGGCTTCGTTGATGGCAGCGTTGAAGTCTTCAGGCGTAAGAGTGATCACTCCGCCATTACCCACCTTGACTAATCTTTCAAGGTTCTTCGAGAGCTTAAGAAATCTTTTAAAAGCCAAGTTTTTGGACTTTTTGAATATGGATATCAAGTCTCTGGGAGTCAACCCAGCAGACTGCTGTGCCAAGGACAGAAGTTTGACGTCTTTTCTCACCTTGTATCCAAAGTTATTATCACCAGAAAATCCACCGGCACAATCATAAGCTTCAGGAATAAGAACAGCCGGAGACTTTGACGTTTCATTATCAACCAAATACTTGAATATCTCCAATCTTTCGTGTTCCCCAGGTACTCCAAACTCAATTTGAAACTTGACCATCAGTCTCAAATTGCTGTTCACCTTGTCCAAGTCATTACTGCTGAAGACGATCATAAGGTTTTTGCGTTTCTCAAGGTAACCTTCAAGGAGTTGTATCAACTTCAACGTCAAAGATGTGGATATACCAGCCCCTTGTTCGTTCTCGTTGACATCCGGACACAAGTTTTCGATATGCTTCAAGTATATGATATTGAACGAGTGATCTTTGTCTTCTGAGTGGCACAACAACTTTTCGATATTACCACTGATTAAGCCGATAGTCTTCAATTCGCTGCCCGGGTTGATAAAGTCAACACAGTCCAACTCAATAAGGTTTAAACCAAGCTCAACACTTAAATTCCTGACTAAAGTACTTTTCCCCAAACCACGAGACATCGAGCTTAAAAGAACAAATGTCTTGAGATTTATCTTGGAGTTGATGCTTGTCAAAATGACCTTTTTCAACGTGCTTGCGTGGGGAAATGCCAGGCCATCGTAGTCGATATACTTGTTATAATTGAACAACGGAGGGAGGCTCAAGTAATCATACCAGTGGTACGACTCGTTCTTCGGAAGTCGAATGAACTCGACTCCAGATAATGCCATTTTGGTCTGAGCAGGATCAAGAAGGAATTGGGTGGATTTTGAATCTTCGTGTTCACCTATAACTTCAGAAATTTTGAACCAGGCCACAGAATCTGGGTCACCTGTTGGGATGACATCTAACTCGCCCTCTTGGTCCAAGTCAAACATGGTTTTGGCCATGATCGAATCGATGGCCACCGGTATAAAATCGCCGGCCTGTACGACTTTAGAATTGGAATTCAATAGTGTTTTCAATGCGGAGAAGAAATGCTGTTGAAATGTCCTGTCTAATGTTATGGGGGAAGCTACCCTGGAGATGGTGACAGACTTGGCAAGGGGAACGGCAGAAGAGATCCGGAGATCTTTGTCGCTATGAGGGTTGACCGGCTCCAAGTGAACCTTATCGGCAGCATCCAAGCCTAAATTAATAAAGAGAATCGGCGAGATGTACACCGTATCATCTTCAAACGAATCATTAGGTTCGGTGATTGTAAAAATCTTCACTAAAATCTTTCGGGAATCAGTGCACAAATAGATACTATCACCATTGAAAACTGGGAATTTGAATTTAGTCAATGCTCTAATACGAATAAACGAAAATAGCTCGTTATCTTCCTTGGCCCAGATTTCGGGCAAGTCGTTGATGAGAAGCTTGCTTTTTAACGGACGACAGCTGAAGTAAGGGTATTCGGCAATGTCCAAGTCTATGTTCAAAGAAGAAGAAAGGTAGTCTGACATATCGACGACTTCGTCCTGTTCAAACGTCAACTTCTTCGTATCGTGATCCTCCTTTTTGACCACGTAGATATTGGTATCATCACTCACGAACCCCTGGGAGACCGGCTCACACAACATGATATCCCCATTAATGTCCCGCACCTTATCACCCTGACAAGCGATCCCTCCCTTTAGGTAAGTTTCCATGAACTTCTGCTTCACCACATAGTCAGGCTTGGCTTTGAGTATGTGGTATATTTCGTGCGGCACAGAAACAAAGACGTCTTGAAGGACCGGAATGTCTCCCACCTCAATTGACTGGATAAGCGTCGAGGTAAGCGTGAACAGATTGGCGTATTCTGCCAAAGAGGAGTCATTAACAAACAGCACAACACTTCCTCGAAAGCTTGTGATCTGGTCAATCTTGTGGAGATGGAATGTGTCGAAGTGATTTGGCGAGCCGAGGAACTTTATCAACACATATTTGTCGTCCCTAGTCTCGGAGGTGCTAGAGTTGGGGAAAAGCTTGAGGAATAACTCCATTGACACCCCGAGACTGTCATACACCTGAATAGACGGGTCATTTACGATCAGGAGGGAGGCAGTGGTGATCACCGACTCGTTCAGCACCTGTTTCGACGGCATGTCTTTGTTAGAAAGAATGCAAGATAGCTTCAGCTCGGTGAAATTCCGCGGGACAATCTGGGGAAATGCTTCTGCTCTGTCATGAGAGAATCAGGTGAAAGTGATGCGTTTAGCGGTGAGCATCTCGCTGGCACCGATAGCTCGCCCTACTGGGGCCTAGGAGTCGCACCCGAGTAGTGCGTACTTGGCACGCTTCCCCACCTGCGTCCTTTGGTTTTAGGCAAGTTACCCGGAACGACTCTCATCTCTAAAGCACAATTTTTTTTTCACTAAATATTCCAATCTTTTCAACAGAGTGTTTATACAACTCGTATGTAAGATCATGATAATGATGATGAAAGAACTTATTTTTACCAAACGCGAGCAAGTACTTAGGTTTTGGCCGTTTTGGTCAATTACGCCTGATTGCAATGATATGGTATTTTGTCATAGTTACACTGAGTTATCGAGTTTTGATCTAGTACTAACAATTTCAAGAGCACACAAAGGCATCCAGAAATAGTTGAGGAAACTGTGGCATGGGCTTTTAACTCTATCCCTTCGTAGACAAGTGACTGTAGGTTATAGCTCTTTTGACTTGTTGCCTATGTTGGCTTTGAGAGTGTCTTCTCCCCTTTTTGCCCATTCGTAAGACTACCACCCCGAACCGTTCCTGTTGAACCTCCCTCTACACTATTTATCTAAAATATTCATTAAATACTTAGAAACTTATTCTACATCAACTATTTATTATTTAAGCTTCGTCTTCATCAACGACAACGGTTTGTAATCCCTTAGAAGAAGCGACAATAACTGGTTCAACGTAAGCAAACAACTTTTCCTTAGCGTCTTCTTCGTCGTTTCTCTTTCTGGAGATTCTCAATCTCATTCTTCTGTCGACACCTTGGACACCTCTCTTCCAAATTTGAACGTTCAATCTTGGGTCTAATCTCACATCAGAAGTTCCCATGTGCAAAGTGGCAAACTTCTTGATTTCTTTGACAGCTTTTGGAGCTCTCTTCTTGAAATGAGCACCGTGCAACTAGATTTGTTAGTAATAAGGACACAATGTGGTTTGAACTGGTAAGTGGTCACTGATGCAGATTTAGATGCTCTTGAAAGGGACTTGAGGAAAAAAATTAACAGATAAAAGGGATTGCAGATGGGACCTCTCGACTTCAACATATGAATCGTGGTCACCAAAACCGTGTACGTAACAGTAAAGATATGATGACCTGAAGTTGGGATACTTTTCGGTCTTATTTGGGTTATGTATTAGGATCAACGCCTCACTTCTTACCCACTCTTCAGTTCTACTGGTAAACGGTGTTCGGTACATACTCTCTTGTGCAAGTTGATGGTGTATTCACGAGTAACAACGTCTTGGACAGCCATGATGCAATTAGTTAATTGTAGATAATTTAGAAAAGCGTTTAAAAATTTCTCACACTGAAAAATTTCCCGGGTGCGAGACATGACACAAAGCCGAATGCGGCACGATACAAAACCCGTCACAGGCCCCAGGTATTTGGGTGCGAAAGAACTAGGGTTCAAGCCCTGTTGATTATTTTAGGTGGCTGCAATACTCTACTTGTACATTGTTATAGCTTAACATTAACGTCAGTTACCCTCCAAGCAAAATAGCTTGTTTACATGGTGCTTCCACTTGCTGAGCATCAACTCATACGCATCATGCAACCCGGGAGAATCAGTGGTTTCTGATACTTCTTTGTCCCATAATTGTTCATTCTGCAAGTGCCATACTGCGAGAGTACAACAGATGATTCTGGTGGTGATCTTGCCCTGCTTGACAAGCTGCACAAGCCGAGAAAGGGGCACAAGGTCGGAGACGTGCTCCGCCTCGGGCTCAGAGCCACTCAGACCATCAAGTGAACCACCTGGGGTACTGCTACCCTCATTCGGAGTATACACTGAAGGAATAGTTGACAACACGTGACCCAATTCCCCTGTCTCTATCGTCTCTGGAAAGTTTTCATCTTTCAACGCCTGCTCTATTAATTCATTTTCTTGCCCATCGAAAATGATAATCTTCACCACGATAGTCAAGAAAGCCACCTCCTTTGTCTGCTCCATGCTGGCCAACAAACTCAAGAGGGAAACAAAGTGTTTGTTGATCACCAAAATCACCATCACATCGTAGCTCAAATTGGCCAAGTCTCTTTTCAAAGTTTTCGACGTTGGCTGGCGAAGCCGAAGCTGGTAGCAGAGTTTGTACACCTCGTTTATAAGTATTAGGTTAGGGACTGACTTGAGCCGAAGCAAAAGCGTGAGAAGCCGGTGGCTGATCACTCCATCGTTGTTTCTCACCAATGGATAAGCGTTCGGTGGAGGGGTGTTGTTGTTTTCCTGGAGGTAGAGCAGCTCGTTCAAACTGCTGGCCTCGTGCTTGGCTAACTGGAGCTCATTGTTCCATAGGAAGCTGGAGAGCCTAATCTCCCATAGCCTTACGGATGCCTGTGTGGAAGTGGACTGTTGAAGGAGTCTGCGAGTAAGTGTGTCGACTTGATGGGCATCACCGGAAGATATCGCAGCAAATAGAGATGCCGGTGCCTCGGGACCAGATGCCGGCCCCGTGGATGCGGACTCCAGCCCTCGCTTGAAAATGTGGTCGGCTGCAAAATGCTGGGGTAATAAAGTCATAAGTGAAGAATCTCGCGATTGCACCGCAGACACGAAACCAAATGGATCACAGTGGGCTACTCGTAAAAGCAAAGCAACACCAGAAGTCGCTCTTGCAGCTGTCAGGAGCACAGACACTACACCTCCAGAAGATCATGGATACGCTAATTCGACACAATTCGAGAAATGATTCCAATGGACCTTCGCTTCTCGATAAGATAACCACCATCCATCAACTAGATAAAGAAATCGACGGGCAATTGGGCCGAATTGCTGCAAACTTCGAGAGCCTAGGCAGTGCCAAAAGGAAACTAGAGAAGACGGCCAGTAAGAGCGAGCGGTACTTGGAGGACGGGGATGAGGATTTCGTCTCCAAGTTCCAAAAGAGGGCAGAAGCAATAGACCGGGAATTGAGGATCCTTGAGAGAACCAACGCCATCGTTAGGGAGAGCAACACATGAAGCACTCTATCGCACCCAACGGCGAAATGACAATTATGTATAATTAATCCAGACCAATCCTAACTATTATATTTATCAAAGACCTCAAGGAAGGCCTTTTGCGGCTCGTTCCCACTTCTCTTCGGCCGTCCACCCGGAATTCACCACCTTCATCAAATCATGCAAATTGATCCTGCGTGACTTCTTCAAGGGTTTCCCCTTGTCAACTAGATTTGTATACACCGTGACGTACGATTCTTTCGGAATCTGCGCAAAGAACTGCCGGTTGGCAACCCCACGGTGCTCGCAGCCCCTCTTGGGCTGCACCCATTTCGACCGCCGGTACTCCCACAACACCTCGCCGACGTTCTGGTCGGAGAGTTGCGGGTCGGTCTCGTACTCGTCTCTGAGTTTCACGAGGTCAAGATCATAGAAGTTTATGCTGAGCTCTGACTCCACATCCAGCTCCGAGTCTTCTTGCTCGAGCGTAGGGGATGAGATGCTGTCGTGCTCTTGGTGCAGACCGTCGGGGACGTCTTTTATAGCGAACCGGTTAGAATCTGAGTACACGGTGCTCGAGCTCTTGATCTCTTCTTGGGCTCCGCTGAGACTCTCGTGCATTTTATCTAGATCCTTGTACTTCTTGTATTCCACCAAAAACCTTTCCTCGTTCAAGCCGTAGCCTTTGGATTGCTTCTCTAGTTTTTCAAGAAAAGAGTCGGGCTCTGACTGTTCAAAGAGGTCAGATATCGCTTGGCTTTCGGTGAAAAAGTCGTCTCCTATGTTCTTAAGCCGGTAAACGAAAAGACTGAAATCTGAGCTGGCCTTGTGGAGTAAGCTTCCTATACGCCCCCTTTGTTTTTGTTTGGGTATCGTGGAGCGGTTGGTGCTGTCTTTTAAGGATGGAGAATTTGGTGATAGTTTTGCGGGATATGCCATGTTTTGGCTTATGATACGACCTCTTGGACCCGGGAAACTGCTGCCAGAGGTGCTACGTTGGAGTGCTGATGCCGTGTAACCAGATGCTAGAGAAAGCAGGCGTGGGTACTGAACCGTGTGGGAGTAAGATGTACAATCCACTGGGGGAGAAAAAGAAATGCGATCAAATGCGATGATGGTCAGGAAAAGACCGGGTGAAGTGGTAAGGCAGAGAGGGCAGAAAGACTTCAACTGTGGTGGCGGGAGAGTACGATCTTGAAATTTATTGTCGAATATATAGATTTATAGAGTTACGAATTTCTCGATAGTTGGTACGAGTCCCGGCTGTTACCTCAGCTAATTAGTGATAGTGTGATTCTTGCACATTAGCATAAGCCTCACAGACCCGGCACAGCGTTTAGATAACACCGATATAAAGTAGTTGCTTCTTCCACGTATATCAACAGTGTATTATTACTATACATTAATCTAGTCTACTGTTCTAGCTGTGGTCCCCTTCAAGTTTCTTGTGCTTGTCCTGCTCTGTGCTCTCGTGCTTTCTCTTCAACTCTTTGTCTCCTTTAACGTCAAAAGCCCAACGGTGGTTTTCTTTCAAGTACTTCAAGTCATATGTGACCTCTGTTTGGTACCGCTTGAAGAACGACTTATCTCGGAGATAGCTACCCTCGATCTCCCACTTGATGTTATAAACCGCTATAGATAAGCCATTGTGTCGGTTCAAACGCTCCCACGCCCGCGAGGTGAAACCGTGGCCGTACACAGAATGGTAGCAGCTGAGGGCCGGGAGCAAGATCAAGGTCACCGACAAGTCTCCCTTGATTTCGTGGTCCTCGTTTATCATAGGGTACACCACGTCTTCCGGTGTCCAATTCTTGTTCCACGTTGACAAATCAATCTTGTCTTCAAAGAAACCAGAGTGTGCCAACACAGTCAATATGTCAGAGTCATCGGTGTATATGCCGTCTTTTCCTCCCCACACCTCTCGTTTGTTCTTGATGTCTCCCGACTCGAGTCTTTGCCTGAACTGTTTGATGTAGCGACAGGGGATCTTGACTTCTAGTAGATAGTTGATATAATCAGTGGGCAAGGGGGGTATCACGGGTATGTAGCTGACAGAGCTAGCGTAGTAGTCGTCCCGGAGCTTCTCTCTATAGATTTCTCTCAACTCTTCGAATTTTTCAAAGTGTTCGTCTTTCAACCCGGTGAGCTGCGATGTTTGAAGCGTGAGCCACGTAGTGGTCGGGGTGTACACAAGGGAGCCCAAGTGTCTTCGACAGGGGAAAATGCGTTCTATCACGTTGAGGATCTGCTCCTTCGTGGAGAGAGACTTTATGTTCACGATGTCAATGTCGGAGGAGTCTTGCTCGTCGCTTTTTTCAGAAATCAAGTGTTGATGTTCATCAGAGTCAGGGGGAATATCGGTGTTCTTATTCGAGTCATCGGGCAAGTCCTCGGGCTTTTCGTCATGCTTACCTGTCGACTCAATGGGATCAGACTTTGCTCCTTCCACCTTTCCCTGTTTTTCTCCACTGCTCTCTTTTTCTCCATTTGCTTCTTTATTTGGGTGCTCTTCAATTGTGGAACTTTCAACAGTTCCCCCGTTATCGCCGGTCACGGCCTCGTCCTGGTGGTCACCAGGTGCACTCTTGAATGTGTCACCACCGGGGAAGGATGGGGTTTCCCCGGTGTCGGCCTGGCTCTCACCTTCCTGTTCATTCTGGGTCTCCGGCAACACGTGTTCTTCACCCGTCTCTTTTCCCGGGTTGATTGTGCTATCCAACGCGTCCGCAGAAGTGGGCGTGGGGATGCTGGGTTGCTCCTCGAGCTTGATGCGTTTGGTGTCCTGGAACTCAGACATCTGGTTGAATTTTGCGAACGATGAGATTTGAGTCAAACAAGGTGGGGAACTTGAGACTGCGATGCGTTAGGTGAAATTGTTCGTGTAGCATTGACATGGAACACCAAGTACCCATGCCACAAGAGATATACATTCTTGAAAATCATGGCTATGACTATTATCTGCAACTATTTGCCCCGTTTATTTCAAACATACAATCATTAAATTGAGCCTATCTACTGACTATGCACATTGTCACATTCTGACCCCCAGCTATCAATCGTTATCTATGAACTCGCTTTGACTCTCATCACGTAAACAATACAACCCTTCTCCAACACCCCGCTATCTCCAACGAAAGAGACCTCAAACTGCAAGAGAGCTGCCTCTACAAATGCCTCGAGAGTAATGTTGTCTCTCATCTGTACACCGACCACCGCTACACTCTCCCTGTCCATCATCGCCCGCAACGCCCCAAGGAAATGCCCTATCAAGTACTCATTGTATATGGTGTCACACGCTATTATCACGTCGGGCTTGGCTGCTTCCACGGCGAAGTAATTCAGTAAACCCTGATCCAACCGCTCCCAGTCGAACTCGATCACCGAGACTCTGGAACAGTCATCACAGTTGGCCTCGATGTTTCCCCTCAAGAGCTTGAGAATGTGCTTTTGATCAGAAGCCACAAACGACCGACATAACGGAGCCAATACGCTGGCACAAACTCCTGCAACTCCAGACCCTAGCTCCAATACCGTGCTGTCTTTATTGAAAAGACGCCGTAGCATGCATCCGTCCTCGCCTAGCATCCAGTCACAAAGCAACACGGACGTCTGCCAGCAAATAAACCCAGTCGATGAGGCACTCGATGCGAGCTGTGAAAGAGATTGCGTAATGTCGAGGTCGAGCTGGCATTTCTCAAAAGTGACGGTCACACTATCCAGAGACCGATCAACAAACCCGAGCGTGGGGTCCACGTTGGCCTCCAGATACAATTCGAATATGTGCAGAGAAGCATCGGTGACAGCATCTAGCTCATCGAAAACCATCGCTCGAGTTTCTGCTGCGACACCCATCTGCGATGAGGTCCACCCGGTTCCAACTCAAGTAAGTATATAAAACTGTAACCGCACCTACAAAGCTCAACAGTGGCCTCTTTAAATACAAGTGTTTATTATAACTCAGAGAACATTCTTGGCCAACAATATCTCAGCAATCAATATACCAGCACCAGCAGCACCAATGACCGTGTTGTGCGATAAAACGACCATTTTGAAGTCCAATACCGGGTCTTCTCTGACTCTACCCACAGAAACCCCGTATCCGTTATCTCTATCTCTATCTAATCTCGGCTGCGGTCTATCAGCGTCCTCCAACACATGGATGGTGTTCTTTGGAGCAGAGTGGCAGCCCAACTTGAAAGCTTCACACTGGTACTCTCTCATCACTCTCTTAACCTCCTCGACAGAAGGCTTCTTTTCGCTCTTGAACCGCAAAGAGATGCACTCAGTGTGGCCATCGGAAACGGCGATTCTGTTACACTGGGCTGACACCTTCAAGTCCTCTGGGGAAATCAAGTTCAACGAGTTGCCGTCAGCGGAAACACCCCCCAAGATCTTCTTAGTCTCCCATTCAATTTTTTCCTCCTCTCCGCTGATGTACGGCACAACATTGTCCAAAACATCTATACCGGAAACACCAGGGGAGAACCCGGCCCCGGAAATGGCCTGCAACGTGGTGGCCGTCAACATATCAATGGGACCAAATGCTTCGACCAAAGGCTTTAATGGAGCAACCAATCCAGCTGTGCTACAGTTGGAAATGCACACAATGTAACCGGGCTTTTTCTCGCCCTTGGCAGCAGCAGCCTTGACCCGGTTCTCCACCAACGACAAGTGGTCCGTGTTCACGATCGGAACGATCAAGGGCACATCCGGCTCTCTTCTGTAGTTCTTAGCATTGGAGATGACGGCCAAACCCTTCTCGGAAAACGCCTTCTCCACGTCACCAGCCACGTCGGAGTCCAAGCCGGAAAATACAACGTCACACTCAGCGAACTTGCCTTCAGGCTTGCACTCATCCACCACGATTTTGCCGGCTGATTCTGGCAAAAGGGCAGTTTGCTTCCATTTGACTGCGTCGACGTACGGTTTTCCGGCAGACCTGGAAGAAGCACCCAATGCATGGATCTCAAAGTCCGGGTGGTCAGCAAGGAGGAGGATGAATCTCTGACCCACGGAGCCAGTAGCACCTAAAACACCAGCTTTTTTCATTGTCACTGTAACGTTGGAAATTTATTGGTTTGACTCATTCGCATTTCGGAAACAAACCGCGACATACTGGAAGTGTGACGACATCTTTCGCGACAGAACCTTTCTCATCTTGAAACCTCAAAAAAAAAACCTTGCGCGTTTTGACAGAGATTTTTCACTTCCACCGCGTAAACCATTCGCCTATGCCGAACATTGATTTCAACAAGATCTATCTCAACCAGTCCCGGGTCAACGGACGGATGAGAATCGCTGACACGGGTCTCGGGTGGAAAGCTTCCGGGACCGGGAACAACGACCAGCCGTTCCTTCTCCCATCTGAAGAGATATTGTCGTTCCTGTGGAGCAGGGGCAGCAGAGGCTACGAATTGAGAGTGCAAACCAAAAACAAAGGGGTGGTGCTGCTCGACGGGTTTGAGGTGGAGAATTTCGCTGAATTGAAGCAGGAGTTGCAACGCCATTTCCAGATCACTTTGGAGCATAGAGAGCATTCGCTCAGAGGATGGAACTGGGGCAAAACCGATTTGGCGAAGAACGAGTTGATTTTTGCCGTCAATGGGAAGCCAAGTTTCGAGATCCCCTACTCGGAGATCAACAACAGCAACTTGACCGGTAAAAACGAAGTGGCCGTCGAGCTAAACTTGGAGAATGCGGCAAGCAAGGCCGGTGACGAGTTGGTGGAAATGAGGTTTTACGTCCCGGGAGTCGTCGAAAATGGCGAGAAGGAAAACGAGAACGACGCCGAAGTGCAAGAAGACGGCAAGGAGGGCAAAGACGAACCGGTCGCAGAGATATCTGCGGCACTGGTGTTCTACGAGCAGCTCAAAGATAAGGCCAACATTGGCCAAGTGGCCGGTGATGCCATTGTGTCGTTCAGCGATGTGTTGTTCTTGACTCCAAGAGGCCGTTACGATATCGACATGTACCCCACGTCCTTGCGTTTGCGTGGTAAGACTTATGACTACAAAATCCAATACAAGCAGATCGAGAGAATTTTCTCGTTGCCCAAGCCAGATGAGACCCACCATCTTCTTGTGGTGCAAATAGATCCTCCCTTGCGCCAAGGGCAAACCAGGTACCCATTTTTGGTGTTGCAGTTTGCCCGCGAGGAAGAGATTGAGGTGGAACTCAACCTATCGGATGAAGACTACGAGAACAAGTATAAAGATCGGTTGAAGAAGAGCTATGACGCCGAAACTCACTTGGTGATGTCCCACTGCTTCAAAGGCTTGACTGAAAGACGTCTTGTTGTTCCTGGCTCGTTCCAATCTCGGTTCTTGCAACCAGGTGTTGCATGTAATTTGAAGGCCAGTGAAGGTTACTTATACCCGTTAGACAGGTGCTTCTTATTTGTCACCAAGCCTACCCTCTATATACCATTTTCTGAAGTCAGCAGTGTCACCTTGTCGAGAACCGGAACCGGTGTCTCTGCCTCCAGAACATTTGACTTGGAGATAAATGTTCGTAACTCCAGTCAGCCCCATGTTTTTGGCAGTATCGATAGAGAAGAACAAGAGAACCTTGAGAGCTACTGTGTTCAAAAGGGATTAAAGATCAAGAACGAAGAGAAGCTCGCGAAGGCCATGTTGGCCAAGGCCATCAATGATGCCGGCGATGATGACGACGATGAGGATGTCGACATGGGCAGTGCCGGTGAAGAGGATTCTGAAGAGGATGGAGATTTCAAGTCTGGCAGCGAAAGTGATGTGGCTGAAGAATTTGATAGTGATGCAAGCGCTGATGACAGTGAAGACGATGGTGGCGAAGCGGAACCGGCAAAGAAAAAGGTGAAGAATTAGGATAGTGTATAATAATAAACATCGACATATCGGCGTTCTGCAATCAACCAACGATGGAAGAGATAAGACTGTATCTACGGTTGGCTTCAATAGTCGAGCAAAAGATGACCATGGAAGCTTCGAAATCAAGAGATGAGATCGACAAGAGCAGGAGTGATCGAGTCGTGGGGGTGAAATCAGGTTGACGACGAGACAACAAGTAATGTCTTGCAGGCATGAGCACAATTGGTGGTAGCCTGCAAGACATAACTTCTCCTTGTTTGGGGGCTCACTCAGGGTTGCAACCGATTCATAAATTGGCAATTTAGGATAATTTGTAATTGTGCTACCCTCGGAAAATTCAGTTGACCGGTCAAAGTTATTTGTTTTTATAAATATTACGCCCTCTATTTTTTCGTAGGATTTGGGTTGCGGGCACGCACCAGTTCCGGGGGAAAATTGCATCATGTGTGGGGAAGACATTTTTTCCCAGGGTTTACACCTAAACGTAATTATACATTGTTCGTAGCTGGAATTGGCTTGATTTGGAATCAGCTGGCGTATGGGAATTCAAGGGAATTGATGACAGAAGAAATTGTCGGTCATCTCTGCAGCAAACCTTTTAAGATACAATCAACTTTCAAGAGACGGGGCAGGTTAGCACTTTAAGGTTGCAAATCAGCTTTACCTCATTGAACTACTGTTTTTGACGATGGGGCGATCTTCCGAGGGTAGTGCAGGAATCTAAACTGCAAAATCAGAATTTATCGGCAATAAAATTTTGTAAAAGCGATGCTGGTTCAACACGCGCGTCATACATACAGTAGTTGAATAATCACTTTACCGAAAAGAGTAATTATTGCAAGCTTCAAAAAATGCATATAAAGAAGGGACACACCTCCAGAAATGGGTAGACAACCAGCAGCTAAGACATCTGGGATAAACAAAGAATATATTTTGGTCACCAGCCGTCGTATTGTACCCCAAAACGAGAATCAATGTGCATGAGCAATATTATTATTATAAATATAGCCCCCGAAACCTGAAACATGAGCGCATGTCAAGATTATAAAGAACAGCAAAATTTCCTAGACGATTATTTATTATACACGGGGTATATCGAGAAAGAAACCACCAATACTAATAAGAAAAGAGATAATCCCACAATGCACGATCCAGAGATATCCATCCCTCTCAGGTCACCTGCCCGGTTAAAGGACAAAAGTCTTTCTTTCCCAGAATCTCCAGATTCGGCACTGGATGCTAGTTCTATGGATTTCAATTCCGATAGCTCTATTTCGAGCCAAGCATCTATATTTAGTGACAGCGTTGAGGATAAAGAGATTCAGTTGGATGATTATGATGGCACGATATTAGAAATTTTTGGTTATCTGGATGATACGGAAGCAGAGGTTTGTGAGGTTGAAGGTTTGGCAATACACCGACTGGTGCGAATTGTATGACTATGAATTACGACTGGGCAAGTAGAAATAATGTACGAAATGGCAGGGCCAAAGATTTGGGTGTACTCCCTGCTTTTAGAAGAGTGAATATTTCGAGGGCTTAAGTCCGCCTTATATACAGGTCACCATTTGACCAAGTTCTTAACATAGCAAAAGAGCTCAGCTCATGTGTTATGGATTTTTAGATGTTCGACCCCCAAGATGCCATTACCCATTTCATTACTTAGAAGACAGCAGCTTCTCATCACAATCATTTTTGATACCCGTTTATAATTTCGCTAATTGCAGGCAAAGCCAAATTACCCAGCATCCTGGATCCCATTTTAATTAATTCTATATATCAATCAAACCCCACCACTTAGTAAGCTACTATTAAACTGATACCTCTTTTGTATTGACAAATATATTTTCAATCAAACAGACCGTGTCTTGTACTCTGTTCCCTTAGTGGTGTGATGCACAAGTGCTTTGTATTGGGCACATCAACTGGTGTGGTCGTACCGAATTGACATATAGGGTCTAAAAGGGTCTACAGGGTTTACAGTAATCAGTCGAACGTTGAGGTCAATACATCGGTCATCCATACTGAGAAGTACGTAAATATCAGTATATGGCCAGCTTCACTCGTAGTAACCATCTTTTGCCGACTGCACTATTCGCTCGTACTCTGCGATCATCTTTGTTCCAAGGGCAGGCCGTAATAGTCACCCAAGCATTTTCTATTTTTGGGTTTATTCATCCCCGCTTACTTTCACCCCGTATGATGGAGCGACAAGACCATCCAAGGGGTAGATCAACATGTCTCTAAATTAATCCATTTCGAATCAAATGGGGTGTAGCCGCACATCCTCAACCCAAGGGTCAAAACCGTCAGCTCCCCTTCGCTGAGACACTAGCAGGATACATAAAACTTGCTGTGATGAGCAACACAACTCATCGTGCAAAGAAGCCATAACAAATTTCCCAACAAGACTACAGGAGAAAGTTTTCTTAGACATTCATTTCCAGTCTGAAAATTGTTTATACTCCAGTCTCCACCCCCACGGATATCATCGCCCCCCCACGCTTCTCGCGATTTTGAAAAACTATCTTGCTAAGCGATTTAACTCCCCATGTCTGTGGAACTTGGCCAGGTGATATACACCTCTGTCAAGCCCATATTCAAGATCTACTTCATTATAGGCATTGGCATCCTACTAGCCAAAAGAAACATCCTCAATGTCACGACGTGTAGAGATATCAGCGATGCGATCGTTACTGCCATTATGCCTGCGCTTGTGTTCAAGAATATCGTGCAGAATATCAAATCTTCAGATATCCAGAACCTAGGAATCATATTCTTCACCGCCATTGTGCTTTTTGGTGTTGGTACGAGTTTTGCGTATGGAATCCACATCTTCGCCAGGTCCCCCAAACGATGGCTCGGGGGCCTTTTATCTGTGGGGTTCTTTCCCAACATTTCTGATCTTCCTATCGCCTACGTTCAAACCATGGGGAACGGGGGTAGCGTCTTCACACTGAAGGAGGTCAACAAAGGGGTGGCGTACGTGTGTATCTTCCTTGCTGCTCAAACCTTTTTCCAGTTCAGCCTTGGGTTCTACGAACTAATAGCTTGGGATTTCAGAGACATGCCAGAGGACGATAAGGAGAGCGAGTCTCGCTTATTTGAGCAGACAAGTGAACCGAGAGATAACGTTAAGTATCCAAATACGAGGTCTCCGGCTGTTTCCAACCGTATGGCCAGCACCAACACGGCTGGCTCTCGTGCGCAGTCTCTTACCACCACGCCCACAGTTTCTAGACACCCGTCTCGGTCTACAATCCACAGATCTGACGCTCTGAAGCAAAGTAACAATCTGAATATGCAAACCCCAGCACACAGTTCTGACCTTTCAGCAGAAGAGGCAAGTGAAACTTATAGCATTGCCAGCTCACTTCCTTCCAATGCGTCACAGACGGTGCTACCAGCCCCAACAGACTACACGCGAGACAGTACCATTTTCCGCCGTACGCTGCACCGGGGAGACTCAAATAGTGCATTCCATGACCACCTCCAGCCGGCTCGCAGCAGGGACTTGAGGAGCATGAGGTCTCAAGACATTGGCGATTTGATCCATGAATACAGTGAGGTCGAAGAGATGCGGCTGAATCCAGTACAGAAGATCATAACGGCTGGTAGTGACATCCCTTCTGCTACGGCTTCTAGTGTTTTGAAGAAATCTCTTTCCCAAGCCACCACTAAATCTAAGCGTGAAACCGCCAAATCGCTTGTGAAGCGTCGAGCCATTATGTTGGGCAAGAATGTGATATCTCCGATATCCTTCACCTTGATTGTATCAATCGCTATCGCCATGTCGCCTCCTTTGAAGGCTCTTTTCGTGCGCTCATCGTTCCATATACCTGACGCTCCAGATAAACAACCTCCCCTTTCGTTCATGATGGATATTGCCGAGTACATTGGAAACGCTTCCGTGCCCCTTGGGTTGCTCTTGCTAGGAGCTACCATCTCAAGATTGAACGTACGAACGATGCCTCGAGGTTTCTGGAAAACCGCAGTGGCAGTGGTGGCTCTTCGGCTCGTGTTGTTGCCCATTGTCGGGGTGGGGATCACCACGGGTCTACAAAAAGCCGGCTGGTACAAACAAGATAAACTCATTCGATTCATATCAGTTCTCGAATTTGGCTTGCCAAATGCAACCTCATTAGTATACTTTACTGCTTTTTACACGGACCCCAACTCCACTGATCATTTACAAATGGATTGTTTGGCCGTGGTGTTGATCTCGCAGTACGCTGTTTTGTGCATATCCCTTCCGATATTGGTGAGTTTCACGATCAAAGTGTCGTTGGGATATTGATCCATAGATACATAAAGTACATTTAAGACGTCCAGTCAGGTTTATTTCAATATACAGGGTAGATATATCAGTCACACAATCATTGGACCAACAGTAGGACGAGGGTGGGATGAGCAGATAGAGGCTTGAACCATACTGCAGCCAGCTAAATCGAAGATCAAATTGGAGTAAATCAGTCGTCGTATAAAGTACATTCATGAAGACATCTAGTCCATATAACAGCAAAGAAATAACTGAATATTTATTGACGCTGTGAGACGAAGGCTACGTTTACGACATGGATTAGGTACCCATTTAGTCGTAGCAGTGAACTACGAATACTATAAACTCTTATATATACAAGTTTATTCAATACACAGAGTAGTTACATTAGTCGTACGATCACTGATGAGAGTGTTTTGAACAGATAGAGGCAGAAAACATACCCGATTGATGGCCCAAATCATGCCCAAATTTGTCACCTTCTCGGGCGCAAACCCACGGCCTACACATACCATCCTGTCACCAGTCACGCGTTTCACATGGGCAACTCTAAAATCACATTCCTGCTGGCAATGCAGTTTTTTCGCAACCGCAATTGTTCTTTTCGCAGCAACTTCGCGTTCGTTGTGTCAATTCCAACCGATCCCAGTTAAATCCCCATTGAACATCATGGCATTGTATTACAATTTGGTTTTTGGCTTATTAGTCATCGAAGTCGCCTTTTTCACGGTCTTGTCTCTTCCTTACCCCCGCAGGATCAGAAGAACCGTGCTTACCACTGTTTCTGCCCCGTTCAGAAATGAAAAATTTCAAATCGCTTTGAAATGTGTACTAGGATTCGTGTTGATTCTTTTCATTGACTCGGTCAACAGAGTGGCCTCGGTCACCACCGAGCTCAACGGTGCCGCCAACAGCACTGCTTCTGGAATCATCAACGACAGATCCGAAATTCAGGCTAGAAGATTCTACGCTCAAAGAAACATGTATCTTTGCGGTTTCACATTGTTCTTGACCGTGATCTTGTTGAGAACCTACAGCTTGGTCACCGAATTAATTCACACCAAGGACAAAGTGGACGCTCTCTCCACCGACGATGATGTGACTCGCACTTCCGTTGAAGACTCCCCTGAAATTACCAAGTTGAAGGACCAATTGGCTATCAAGGACAGGGAATTGGAGGCATTGAAGGAAAAGGCAACCGGGCTTTCCGAATACGAAGGTAAAGAAGACATCAAGGTTGAAGACAAGAAAGACGACACCTTGAGGGCCAGGAAGGTTTAGTAGAATATAGTCAGTAAACAATGAAGAGTCCTTAGAGTACGCCTGTTTATTCAACAATTTAGCCTATAACTATCGTCCTTTACTGCTCGTAAGAATTGCTCTTATGTTTTGGGGTGAAATGGAACCCATCGCCTGCTTTACCCAAAAACATCTCGGTAATCTTGATCCAATCCTGGTAATCTGGTGATCCCAATAAGGTCTCCAAGTCGTCTCTACCTCTCCATTTCGGAGGCCTCTGGTTTAACTTAGGAGGGAGTTTCTCTAAGATACCAACAGGAATGTAACGGTGGAAAAAACTCAAGAACTCACACATGTAGCGTCTCGCCAAACCTATCCCGTACTCATCAGTGCCCCAATGTTCCACAGCAAAATTGGCATAATTACGTAAGATCTCTAGTCTTTCACTGGAGCTTTTATCCAAGTACTGTTGAGCTTCGACTTCCTCAAATATCCATGGTTTGATCAATGCACCTCTGGCGACCATAACAGAGTCTATTCCTTCAGTATTGGTAGCATCGTACCAGTCTTCATGAGTGTAAACATCACCATTGCCAACAAAGTAGGTCCTTTGTCCGTCACTTTTTTCTTTGTCATCTTCTTTCTTGTTGTTCACTTCTTGCACAACACTGGCAACTTCTCCGATGTACCCCCAGTCTGCTTCTTTGGTGTATCTTTGCTGCCTGGAACGGCCGTGCAACGTGATTGCAGCCACGTCATTTTCTTCTAACAACCGACCGACTAAAGACTTTGCGGTGCTCTTGTTGTCCCTGGTACCGGTTCTCAATTTCACGGTAACTGGAATATCACCCGAACAATAATTCATCGCCTTTAAGATCCTGATTAACTTCGAAGGCAGTTCCATCAAGGCAGAACCTTGTCCTTGGCGGTACAACAAATCAATTGGACAGCCACAATTCAAATTGAGCTCACTCACTTGAGGGGTTTCTCTGTAGACAACCTCCGCCGCTTTAGCAGCTGACCAATGCTTACCGGCTGCAAATTGCACACCAAAGCCGGGGTATTCAGACTTGTGAGCTTTCGGTAAGGCCCACTCAGCATTCGTTCCTTGTAATAAGGGCACAGTGAGGGCCATCTCACTGTAAGTGACATCAGCACCCAAAGTCTTCATGAGTCTTCTATATGGCAAATTACCAACCGTAGTCAATGGGGACACGATTTTTGCATTCTTCAAATTTAGTTTCTTCTTTTCACTTATCTTGAAAGGAGCTTCGACATACTCTGCCTGATTGTCTTTTTTCTCTTCCAACTTTTTCTTATAATCATCATTCTGCACCTGAGAATCTAGCCATTTAGTCACTGGTTCTGCGGTCTGGAACACGTACTTCTTCTTTTGTAAAGAGAACTTGACATTGTTCTCGATCCTATTGATCTCCTGTGGATCCTTATTGATTACATCCTTCTCAAGCAACCGGTTATTTTCTGCATCGTAGTGAGACCCAAGCCATCTACATTTCAAGCCTGCCGGACAGTACCCAATTGCCTGATAGACGGGGCAAGTACCCTCAATATCAGGTCCTTTAACTTCAAGATACTTCTGCACATCATGACTGCTCTTACACTTTGCTTCTCCAAACTTGCACTCTTTGACATTTTGAGGATCCACCAAACTTGAGCAAAGCCTAAGACTTTCGTGCTCTTGTTTCAAATCTCTTACTTTGTTCTGACCTCTATTTTTCCGCTTCTTTTTACCCGTGGTTTCTCCCGTTTGCTGGTACCTGTCATCACCTCCTTCAGCTTCGTCATCATCAAAGGCATCTTCGGTTTGTTCATTTGCAATCACATAGTCTGCTTTGATGGGAGCCATACCTTTATCTCTGGCATCAACTTTCACATCTTTGGTGTCACCGGAACTCTCAGAATCCACAGTATCAATAACGTTGTCTACACGAGGCTTTTTACTTTCGGAATTTGTTTCTGTGCCTAAAGATCTCTTTTCAACCGTCATAGTCTTTCGCATCGATTGCAAAATTTTAAGTCTAAAAAAAGTACTTTCAAGTTAGCAGCAGGATGGCTGCAAAGTAATTAACCGATACAATTGCACACTTCTCGAACCTTAGTAATAAGTTAAGGACCATTGTAGTCAAGTGAATATCTAACCAAGAAAGAACACTCCATTCATTACACTTGGAAAACAGTCTCCCTGTAGAACAGCCCTCTCCCGTATCGACTCTCATCTCATCGCACCATACATTATGATCGCGGTGAAAAATTTCAATCTCATCAGCATGGAACAACCTGGGAAGAGACAAAAGGTTTCGAATGGTACCCTGAATGAAGGGAATCCTCCCAAGAATTCAAGGAAAAGGCCATCCAAAGTGTTTAGCCCCTTTCGGGTGCTTGGAAACGTTTCCAATGAAGTACCATTTGCCCTTGGAACTTTAGGTTCTACTTTCTATGGAGTGACTTCTGTGGGACGTTCATTTCAGGTCTATGATATCGCTACTCTTCATCTATTGTTTGTATCACAATCACAGACCCCAAGCAACATCACTGCCTTGGCAGCTCATTACCATCACGTTTATTGTGGTTACGGCAGACAAATCGGTGTTTACAAGAGAGGTCGTTTAGAAGAAACATTATCATGCCCTACAGAAGGCACTATCAAACATATTGTGACCTTTGGAGAGTTTTTGGTTACTGCCACTTCATTAGGAGAGGTGTTTGTGTTCAAAAAAGGTCTGAAGAAATACCCGAACCAAGCCCATTGTTCGATATATTCCATTAAAGCCAACATTCACGGTGATATAGTGGGAATCACCCATCCGCCCACGTATTTGAACAAGGTTGTGGTTGCTACCAATCAGCACCTTTTTGTCTTCAACATCAACACCGGTAAAGTATTGTACCAATCTCCTGAAGGACAGCTTGCAGAAGGCATTTCTGCCATTGAACCGGCTCCTGCGTTGGATATTGTTGCTTTAGGTACTACAAAAGGAGGCGTTTACTTGTATAATATCAAAAAGGGGAAGATCATGGGAACAAGAATCAACGCAGCCAATGAAGAGAGTGGTATCAGGGTCTCATCTGTGTCATTCAGAACAGACGGCTCTCCACATTTAGTGGCCGGTTTAAGCAGCGGTGACTTGTTCTTCTACGAGCTAGAAAAGAGAACACGGATCCATATCTTGAAGAATGCACACAAAGAAGCATATGGTGGTGTTGCCAATGTCAAATTTCTTAACGGACAATCGGTTGTTGTGACTAATGGTGGAGACAATTCGTTGAAGGAATTTGTGTTTGATCCTAGCATATCCACTACAAACGCCGCAGTAATATCTCCACCACGTCACCTCCGGTCCAGGGGTGGCCACTCTGCCCCGCCAGTCAGCATCGAGTTCCCGCAAGAAAACAAATCACACTTTATTTTAAGTGCTTCAAGCGACAGGTCCTTTTGGAGTTTCTCATTAAGAAAAGATGCACAGGCTCAGGAATTGTCTCAAAGATTACCTAAACGTGGAGACGGGAAAAGACAGGCAGGAGTCGTGAGCTCCATGAGAGAAAAGTTCCCAGAAATCATCAGTATATCATCAAACCAGTCTCGTGAGAGAGATTGGGAGAATATCATCACTGCTCACAAAGAAGAAAATTTTGCAAGAACATGGAATTCAAGGTCTAAGCGTGTAGGCCGCCACCAATTGAACACCGTTGATGGAGGTCTTGTTTCGTCTGTTTGTATATCCCATTGCGGGAACTATGGATTGGTAGGGTCAGGGCAAGGGGGTATTGGCAGTTATAACCTACAATCAGGCCTTCTCCGTAAAAAATATATGTTGCACAAGAGGGCAGTGACCGGAGTTTGCATGGACGGCATGAATCAGAAAATGGTGAGTAGTGGTCTTGATGGTATTGTTGGTTTCTACAACTTCAATAAGCTGATATATCTCGGCAAGTTAGACCTCGATTCTCCCATCACCCAGATGATCTACCATAAGGGATCCGACTTGGTTGCATGTGCATTGGATGATTTGTCCATTGTGGTGATCGATGTATCTACTCAAAGGGTAGTGAGAATTCTTTATGGTCATAGCAATAGAATCACTGGCATGGATTTCTCTCCCGATGGAAGATGGATTGTATCTGTTGCTTTGGATGGGACTTTGAGAACTTGGGATTTGCCAACTGGCGGATGTATTGATGGTGTCCACCTTCCCTCTGTTGCAACCAATGTCAAGTTTTCTCCGCTAGGTGACTTACTAGCTACTACACATGTGACAGGAAACGGAATTTTTTTGTGGACCAATAGATCGCAGTTCAAGCCTGTTTCCACTAGAAATATCGAAGAAGAAGAGTTTGCCGATATTCTCTTACCAAACAGTGCTGGTGATGGCGGTGCATCACTTATTGAGGGTGCACTTGAAGAAGACACCAGCCAAGAGGACGACAAAGTTCAGGACACAGAGTTGAAGCAGCTCGATAAATCCTTAGTCACGTTGTCCTTGGGTCCTAGATCGAAGTACAACACCTTGTTGCATTTGGATGTAATCAAGCAAAGAAGCAGGCCAAAAGAGGCGCCAAAGAAACCAAAGAATGCTCCGTTCTTCTTATCGCTATCCGGTGACGTTGTCGGTGATACTGCTGTTGAAGATGAAGGTGGCCACAACAAGGTCAAGAAGTCCAAAACCTCGGCCACTGATACTGACCACGAAGAAAACGAAAATAGCAGGTTGCTTCTGTTCAAAGATGATGGTTCCCATAATTTTGAGTCGGAGTTCACCAGACTATTGAGAGAAGGAGGCGAGTCCCAGGACTACACCAAGTTCTTGGACTACATTGTGCATTTGGCACCGGCCACCACCGACTTGGAAATCAGATCCATAAACACTAGCCCACCATTGAGCGAAATAACAAACTTCATTGATGCATTGACACAAGGTCTAGAAAGTAACGATAACTACGAAATTTACCAGGCTTTATTCTCTATGTTTTTGAAGAACCATGGTGATGTGATCTATAACATTGACGACGACGACATGATGGCCTCGTTTGAGTCGTACGTCAGTGCCAACAAAGCCAAAAAGAAAGACCTCGATGAGTTGTCAAAGTATTGCTCAGGTATAATAGATGTGTTGGCTAGTATGTAGCATAGACAATAAACACGAACGAGTAGAGTAAACCAGAATAGGGAAAGAGAGGGCACAACTACGTAAAGATTAAGCCTACAGTTGATGTCTTTTTCGCAGTCGTTTTTGCGATATGGTTGTAGTCGTTGCTTTATCGGTAATATGATGATTGAGGTAGTACGACCTGCGAGCCGGCTCAATTCGTCCAGTCAGGCAAAGATTTCAAGCATATGCTACCACCAAGGAAAGCTCTACGCTGGCTTTGTCTCAGGAGACCTCAGCATTTACGATATAGACATCGCAAAGGAGGTGGACCAGAAGAAGGCTCCCCTGATAACCTCGTTCAAATCATTGAACGACCTCAGAACATTCTTCATGGACTCAAGGAGCTCGAGCCTCCAGATAGAAACGTCGTTCCTCAATGTCCACGGGGACGGGTCTCCGATATCAAACATTCAAATTATCTCCACACCTCCGGATAGAGTAATCTTTGCGATGTCTTCTCCCGACTACGTCAGGGTGTTTGAGAAAGCAGGGAGCCACTTGAATTTGATCCAAACTATTGAAGAGTCAAAGGCGTACAAGCAGGCGTTCAATTACGATGCCAATGGTAAAAAGTACATGGCCATCGGGGTGAAAAAGAAGCTTCTCATCTTTGAAATGGTGTATAAGACTCGAAACCTATTTCGCTTCAGGAAGATCCACGAGGCGTCCTTCAAGGAACGTGTCAAAGCAATAAACTCCATTGATCTTGATGTGGGCACCCACCTCATCATCGGGCTCGCCAACGATTTCCTCTTGGTGGATATCAACGATGGGTTCAAGATATCCAAGTTGTTTCCAGATGATGTAAGCGATGACACGTCCTACTACTTCAACCACAGTACGTTCAGCTACTTTGGACTTGGGAGCGGAGGGCCCGCTATTTATATTATCAAAGTCAACGAGGGCGAGTACTGTCTCATAAAGGACAACCAGATCATTTTAATAGCATACAAAGATTCGAAAATCCACGTGAAAAACAGTAACATTAAACTCGTGGGGTACCCGGTGTTTGTTTCCTTTATTTATCCATCTTACTTGATGGTCATATACCCCAAAAAAGTGGAGATTTTGGACATATACCTTGGCTCCTTGATTCAGGAAATCAACCACCACATTAATTCCAACAGCATACCGGCATTCGTTGGTAAGAACGCTTTGTTTCTCGGCGCAAACAATGACCTTTTGCATTTCAACATTTTGACTTTCCAGCAACAAATCGACCAGTACCTACGTTTTGGAGACGAGAGACGCAGCACAAAGAAGGACGTGAAGACAGACTTGTCGCTTTTGGGACTCCTGAGAGCAATTAACTTGGTGGAGAACATAGACGAAGAGGACGAGTTTTTCGGTGGCTCAAGAGTCGGGAAAGAGAAAAGGAAACAGCTCATGTTGCGTGAATTCTACAAGCAAAAGGCCACCATCTTGTTCGAAAGGTATAGTAAGTTCCATGAAGCGTTGATCGGAATTGGAAGCGAATGGTTGGTTTCCTACAAGGACGTGCTAAATTTGTTCCCCGATTTCCTCAAGCTTGAATACTACGAGAACCCTCATACCACCAGTAATGATATGCTCAAATCATCGAAGAACGCAATAAAGAAAATCACAATAGAGGAAATACAGCAAAACAAGTTCAACGGTGCCACTACTGCGGATTCGGCAACTGAGGCCGATGATCGCCACTCCAAAAGTACATTGGCGAGTAAGATGCCTACCACTATTTTCGGTCAGACCAAATCACAAGACCTCCGGAAATTTGGGAAAGCCATTAACAATCTCATAATGTATCTAACAGACCAACGCCGTATTCATTCATACTTTCTCAACGACGATAGTTTCCAGTGGAAAGGAGTGGATATCACCCCAATGGATCTATACGATTTTATCAGTTCTGAATTGATAGCAGATGGACTAAATCAAGTGGCCGTGGAAATCGACACTTCTTTGTTTCTTTGTTATTTCTACTGCAAACCAATGCTATTAGGTCCCTTATTGAGACTACCCAATAACAAATGTGATGACAAAGTTGTCAAAAAGTGTTTGCTCAGTTTCGAACACGACCACCACTTTATCAAGGAGCTACTTGATTTTTACTTTGGGCGTAACTTGCACAAAGAAGCATTGAAGATGCTCCATGATTTGAGCCACAAGTACCATGAACATGACAAAGACGACGAGCTTTCTATGGAAAGATCTAACTTGAGCATTCAATACTTACAGAAGCTTGGGAATAAGGATCTCGATCTCATTTTTGAGTATTCCAAGTGGTTATTAACGGATCCAGATCAAAATCCAATTGAGAATGGGAAGTTGGTATTCATGAATGACACTTACGAGTGTGAAAGTTATGACAACTTCAAAGTGCTTGACTTTCTCTTGGAAGAAATATGTAACGAAGAGTTGGCAATCACGTATTTGGAGTGGATCATTTTCGAAAGCGACTTTAATGATCAGCCTTACAAGCAACATATAATGCCGAAATTCCACACCAAGCTATGTTTAATGTACTTGGGAATACTCAAAGAGAACATTGATGCTTCTGACTTTGAAGATTCAAGCACGTATCAGAAGCTATTCAAGTTTCTAAGAGATACATCGGTGTACGAACCATGGACTGTGCTCAAGAACATTCCTACCAATGAGGTGAAGTTACTCAGATTCACCATCTTTATCTATAAAAGGTTGGGAGAGCATGAGAAGGCTATAGATGTATTATTCAACCAACTAGACGACCTTGATTCGGCGATAGTTTACTGTTCTGACATATACGCGGAAGATAATCAGGAGATCGGTACAAAACTTTTGCACAAGCTACTTGACGACTTATTAATACACCACACGGAAAACGTTGATGAGATTTCTAAACTCTTATGCACTCAAGGTAGTAAGATGGACTCCCTCAAGGCTCTCACTAGCCTTCCGGCAGGTTTCCCGGTCAACAAAATCAACCAGTTCTTGAGCGACCAGATCAGGAAAACTAGAATGACATTAGTCGATAGTCGGCTCGGGGGCCAGCTATATAAGGTTGGCAGCATCAAACTTCAACATGAACTTCTTGTACGCCTGAACAAAAGCTACTTGATAGAGAGCAGTAAAAAACATTGCCACATTTGTAACAAAAAGTTGGGCTACAGTGTGTTCACAGTTGTGAAGGGTAAGGTTGTCCACTATGCCTGCTATCAGGCAGAAGCAAGCGATACCCAGTGAGTTGTATGTATTTTTAATTGGTAAATCGGAGGCGAATAAATATCTATACACGAATCAAAATAGGAATGTTTGGTCTGTTGAATTTAGAATTCAAGAGGTTTTAGCCTAATAACCTGCGTTCTTCGTCCTGCTGCTCTCTTCCTCCGAAACACTTATTTGCCATTCTGGAAAACCAGTTCGATTTCATGTCCTCTTCGAGTTTATACTGGTATACTTGTTCTAACGTAGGAGGCTCGATTTCTTGAGGGGCGACATTCGAGTCCATGGGGGCAATGGCATCAAAGGAAGCAACAGAGGAGCTGTCCGGCTTCGATTTAGACGTGGCGATTTGTGAGGCGGGAACAGGCGATATCGCAGGCGGTGGTGGAGGTGGTGGGGTACCGGTGATAATGCCGTCGAGATCAGGCTTGGCCAACGCTGGGTTTCTGGCAATTGCAGCAGCGTTATGGCGTATTGATTCATCAGCGAGACTCGGTCTACGAGAGTCATTGGTAGCACCATAATTACTGCGGTTACCACTAGAATGGAAAGAGAACACCGAAGAAGAGTCATCGAACACTGAACCCATATCTTCCAAGGTCAATCCCTTTGTTTCTGGAAATAAAAAGTGCACACACAAGAATGACAAAGCACAAGAGGTGGCCGGGATTATGTACGTTTTCCACTTGATGGCGTCAAGCAAAATGGGGGTCATTTCTCCCACGACGAAATTAAAAAACCAATTCGTCGCTGTAGAGAGGGCAGCACCTTTCGACCGGACGGTGTTTGGCAACACTTCATTCATCATCCAAGGGATGGGGCCCCAACTAGCACCAAAGGCAGCATTGTATACGAACACACAAACCACCACCACCGTCGCAGTCCAATCATTATCCATAAACAAAGAGAAAGAAATAATCAAAAGCGGAATGCACATCAGAATTGCGCCAGACAAAAGCAATGGCTTCCGGCCCCATCCATCGACCAACCACCAGGGAGGGATGGTAGAAAGCACGTAAATTATGGCATTGAACCCTGTCATCAAGATGGCCTTTCTTCCAAGCCAACCAGCTGACTCGAAGATCATGGGGGCATAGTAACTAACCACGTTGATACCGTTCAACTGAGCAAACATCTGTGAGAAACAGGCAACCGAAACCCGCTTGGCATACCTGTTCAACATGTACCTATACGACCTTTCACCGCCTTCAATTCTTGCTAGTAAGATATTCTCTTTTATACTTCTGTACTCTTCTTTGGCCCTCTCATCTTCAACATTGCCGTCGGCGTATAAATCAGCAATCACAATCAACCCTTCGATGTCGTGATTCTTATCGAGCAACCATCTAGGAGTCTCAACAATCACAAAAGTCCCCAAAAACAAGAGGAAGCCGACAATGCACTGCACCAACAAGGGAGATCTCCAGGATAAATCATTTTCAATAAAGCTGAAGCCGTAGTCGACCCAGATACTGGTGGCATACCCCACAATGTTACCGGTGAATTCCAAGCACGCGTAAAACCCTCTGTCGTCAGGAGGAGAGATTTCTGATTGATAAGGCGGGATAATCGTGGTCAAGAAGCCAATGGCTACACCACCGATTAGTCTTCCGACGGACAAATTGAGAATGGAAACCGACGTGGTTTGAAGTAAACCACCCACAACAAAGATAAATGCCCCATACCGGATGGTTCTTCTACGGCCGATTTTATCCCCAATTCGCCCAGCCACCAAGGAGGAGAAAAGGGCCCCGATTTCCAATATGGCAATCATGGTTCCTATGGCGGCCGGCGACGGATGGTGGAAGTATTCCTGGAAGTACTCGTTGGTCAAAAGCGACGACATGAGACCCTGTTCGAACCCGAAAAGGAACACCCCCAACGACACAAAAATCGACGTAAAGTTGAGAAGAGCCCTTCCCACAAGGAAAGACTCTTTAATCTGGATACTATGGGATGTCATAACTAGCCACAGTTAGCCACAAAGTTCTAATTTAGCCGTCTGCGATCGTAGATCCAATCTTATTCTTGATCTCGAATCAGGGGACCAGTGCGCGGATCTGGCCTATTTATACTGTTTCAGTTTTCGTGGAGATTACGTCATGGGATAAAGGTGCCTGCCCGGGCCTCGCAACACAACGGTGGGAGATGGGGACAATAGGCTGCTCGTGTTCTGGATAATTCGACGTGGTTACTTGATGTGATGCGAATGGTTACTCGTCATTAATTAGCTATACACCACTATCCCTATCTGATGTGACTCAACCTCGTGTTGTTCAAGTGAACATTGATGTCCAACCTATCGGCATCCTCTTCAATCTTTCTCAATCTCTCGTTCTGCGTTTCGACTTCCTGGCCCATGGTGCCGGCGGTGTTCTTCAATTTCTTGGAGTACAACGCGATCTGGTCCAAGTTGCTAGCAAGCTCCTTCTCCATCTCGTCGTCTTCCGAGTCATTCTCAAACTGGTACCGCTGGGCACTGTTGAGGTTCTTTTCTCCCTGGTACTTTTGGTGGAGCTCCGAGGACGTGGCGTTTTGCGTGATCCCGCTCTTGAGCCGCTGCTCACTCTGGTAGAGATTCCTCCGGTTTGTCTCTCGCATGTACTTCTCCTGCGCTTTCTCGGTTTTCAATCTGTTCTCTTGCATTCTTAGCCTGCTTTTCTTGTTGAAAGGGTTACCACTGGCGGGGATAAAAATAGACCGATTCAACCGCTCAATTTGCTTGACTTTTTCGTGGGCGATCTTGCTCTGTGTGTCTGCCAAGTTCAAGTTCTGTTCGGCGTTATACAACCTTTCACTTTGGGACCCCAAAACCCCGAGGGTGTTGGTACCCGAGGCATCGGCCTCCTGGGCCATCCTCAAGGTGTTTCTTGTCAGGGCCACCGATTCTTGCTTAACGAACCTGATGTCCTGTTTTATGGCTTCAACTTCTTCGTCTTCAGAGTTCACCTCCTGTTCTGGCGGAAGGTCATCGAGTTCGACATTGAGATCCTCCTCTTCGGGGAGTTCGTTCAAGTCGAGCGTCTCCTGCTCGAACTTGGCCCGGTTGGGACGGCGGCCTTCGTACATCGAGTTGGAGGGGATCGCATTCAAATCAAGAGACTCGGTATCGTCTGCCGCACGAGAAGGACGCGACGAGTGCAAGCTGCTACGAGCAGTTTTGTTCCCGTAGGGCGAATCAGCGGCTGCTCCAGCCAGGCTCCCAGCGGCTTGTTTTGAGCCAGAATATTCGGATCTAGCATGAGGGTCTCTTTGAGGTGCCGAACCGTTTGCATTGTGACTTGGGCGAGAGTAAGGGTCCCTCCTACCACTTTGCTCGGATTGGCTACGGCTGTATGGATCACTGGATTGGCCTTGGCTGGCAGTGTGTGAGCTCCTGTTCGCATTGCTACCTGAGGCTCCGTTCAGACTGTAAGGGTTTTGTGATTGGCCGCTCCCCAGCTCGCCGTCGTTGTTGTATGGGTTACCACCGCTGTACGGATTGCCTTGACCTCCCCCGTTCAAGTCAGCATACGGGTTCACTGGAGCCAAGCCTGGCTTTTGGTTAGCACGGTCTTTAGCATACTGTCTAAAAGCACCAAATTTTTCTTCTCTTCCACCAAAGTTCCCGTTGGAATTGGACCCCTTTGATGTTATCCCACGCGTCAGCAAGTGTTCTCTGATCTCTTCCTCTGTGGGCTCCTTCTTTTTGAATACGTTCTTCAATCCCATGATGAAATTCGAGTAGTGGAAACTATTCCTGCTGCGAGATAGCGCGAAACCGGGGTAAAAATTTACCACCGGTCGACGGTCACCAAATGATCAGGGCGGCGCAGCCCGGTGATCTCGCTATAGACTGCGTCCAGTATATATTTCTATCGTACAAATTACTCCTTGATGTCACTCATCATTAGCTCAATCTCTTTGGCATCAAGGTCCTCTCCAAATAAAACATCGTCCTTTATTACTTCCGCTGCGCTCTCGGTCTCTGCCTCTTCCTGCTGCTGGGCCTCTGCCTCTTCAGGGTCCGGCAAGAAGAATGAGGTGGAAACCATTTTCTTCTTGACAGAACCAGTCTTACCGGTGGGTGGGAGTCTGGGCCTGATATTACGCTGCTTTTGAGGCAAATCGTCGTCGTCAACCAAGGGAAGGTTGCTGTCGCTGGGCAACTCAGTAGACAAACCGTTCTTCTTCTGGGTCTTTATATAGTGGTTCTTGGAGACTTCGACGAGTTTCTCATAGAATGGTCTGAGCAAACCAATCTGCTTGTCCACATCACTAGCATACAACCGATGCGTCTTGTACTCTGTCAAATCGCTATACTTCTCGTCTTTGTTAGTACTTCCTTCAGCCGTGTAAGAGGAGTGAAGTCTAGAGTGAAGCAAATAAATAGGTATAGAAGAACTTAGCATCTTGAACTCCTTGTCGAGGCCCAACTCCTTGAAACCAAAGAAATCATCCCCCAAATCGTTCGAAAAATCACCGGTCATGAACTGTTCACTATTGTCACCAAATGACTTTTCACTAAAGTTTTGTAAGCCAGGTCTTAACAATTCTTTCAAGAAATTCGAAAGCTTTCCTCTCAAATCGACGAGCTTGTTATACTGAGTAAGCAACCGCTCATTGATGAAAGTGTACAAGTCGTCAGGCTTATTCACCCCGTTCTCCACCAAAGAAACTCGGAGAATATCCGATAGCGGGAGACGGTTATCAGAGTTGGTCTCCATATGAAGTTTGACAGATTTCACGAGGTTGCTCAAGTGCTTTTCTGCTAATTGGGTGAGAATGTTTATGGCCACTTTTTCCGTGGATTCAAATCCTGTTTGCATTATCATTTTGGCCACACTTCTTCTCAAGGCAGAGAACTGCACTTCCTTATTGAAGGATTCATGATTTTCGAGTCTGGAAACCGGGTCGACGTCAACTTCCTTAACTTGTTCGACTTCCGGTTGCCTCATTTGCGTATGGTGGACAAACTGCTGGGTTTGCATTTGTCTGATCAAGGATATCTTGAAGCAGACTTTGCGGATTTCTTGCATTTCAGTGATATTCTTGAGATATATGGAGTTCAATCCAGATTCTGTGCTCAACACAAAGTTGGATTGGGCTTGTTCAATCTTGTTCGAAATCAAA
The DNA here is from genome assembly GCA_003706995.3 of Yamadazyma philogaea. Classification (NCBI taxonomy): domain Eukaryota; kingdom Fungi; phylum Ascomycota; class Pichiomycetes; order Serinales; family Debaryomycetaceae; genus Yamadazyma; species Yamadazyma philogaea. Next base: position 261,468 of record PPMV03000013.1, on the reverse strand, counting down.
GAATCCACAATGTTTTGTTCTCTTCTTTCTTGTTCCTGGTCGTCAATGCCCGTGTATGCTATTCCAGGAATGCCTCCAGTTATATCGTATTCTAGTAAGTAAGGCTCGTCATTCTCCAAGAGACTACCCTTGGAGACAACCAGCTTATTGGTAATGTAGTTGTTGAAATTCCGCATCTCCACGGGCTCTCGTAATATAGCAGGAGCGTCTGGTTTCAATGTGTAATTGTTATTCTCGTCAAACAACTCTGCACGGGCAACACAGTAATGAGCACGAGATTTAGCCGTGTGTGATCTCCATGCTTGAAGCTCCGGCCCGATCTCATCTTCTTCGCTTTGGTTGTTGCTACCCTCATCATTCTCTTCTTCGTTTTCTTCTTCCTCTTCGTCTTCTTCCAAGGTCGGGGCCCGAGCAGTTTCCGTGTCAGTTTCATTCACGGGCTCCGGCACCGGTTCGAGGGGTTCTACGGTCGGTTCTGGAATTGGCGTCTCCTCAATAGGGGTGGCGATGCTATCTGGCGAGCCTGCGTTAGACTCAGTCTCAAGTTTGATTTCATTGTTTCTCGTCCGTTTCCTTCCCTTCTTTGAGGACTTGCCTTTACTGGAATCATTATTGGTCTCGTCTTTATCGTCATCCTTCTCGAGCTCCGATCTATTCTTTATTACAATGTTCGGTATATGCGTGATCAATTTCAACGACTTCTTTTGCATGGCAAGTGCATGCGCTCTAAGGAAGTGCTTGGGGTCAGAATTATACGTTAAACAATTGGACCAGATCAACATGATATCGTCGACAAACTCCTGCTTCGAGTTGTACTGAAGATTCTTCAACTTCTTCATGACAGTATTAAGATCCATTGGTTTTTTTATGATTAATCCATAGTTTGGCGCTTCTCGTTTACTCACCTTGTTCAAGAACGGGGTAGAATGTTCGGTGAACCCTCTTAGCTCTAGCAACACTTTCTCACATGCATCATATAGCTCTTCCTGCCCGATACGTTCGTCGTTGGCCCATTTCCCTCTGTTTTTTTTAACGTCCATAAACAATGTTCTCAATTCATAGTCATTCAAGGGGATGTCATCACGCTTACTTTGTATGGTACTGAGAAGATGTTTTAGAGAGGAGCCCGTGGCAAATGCAAATTCAATGCCCGACGTATTGGACTTGCCAGCTGCGTTGGACAGCTTTGGAGACTCCGACGTTTTCTCGAGCCGAAGGTCCGATTTTTCCAACCGCCTTCTCTTGATCAAAGTCTCTCTATCATACTCAAAATTGTGGTAGACTTTATTGAACTCTTTGATGAGATTTTCCTGGTCTTCAAAATTGTCATTCTCGTTCGCTTCATCTTTGGAAAATATCGAAATCGGCACTTCTAGAACCACCTCTTTGTCGTCGTTGAACTGCACGAGCGGTTCAGTGGTGTCAGTCCCTTCATTTTTTGAAGACTTCTCTTCCTCATCTTCGTCTTCGTTTTCATCGTAATCATCGTCCTCTTCTCTGACAACTGGCGATTTGTTTTGCTTCTCTTCTCTACTTTCTGCCGGCTCTTCTTGCGGCTCCAACGAGTCGAGCAACTCGAAATCATCATTCACCTCATCCACAGAATTGTTGGAGCTTTTCAAGTTGTGGGACACAAAGTAGAAATCAATGGCTTTTTCATAGAGAAGGTACCTGATGTGGAGAGCTAATCGTTTTGTGGCCGTGGTGCCGTCTTCAATATCGATATCGATCGCGTTAGTCCCCGTACTTTCACCACCAATGTTACCACTTGCACCATCAGACCCGTTCGAGACGCTGTCTCCAGCCTTATCAGCTTCGGGATCTTGACAGCTTTTGCCGACTTCCATGCCATCTCGTATTATTTTCAAGTATAGTCTTCCATCAAGGAAGTTTAGCCAAATCGTTTCGTTATCCAAGCCTAGAAGAAAGTTGAAAAGTTTGGACTGGCTCTCATTCAAAAATCTCTCAAAGAACTTGCATTCATTGAGTTTCTTCGCCAACTCGAAGAGCCTTCTTGTGTCGTTGGCTTGAAAAGATGCAAGTTTATCCATGTTGGACAGTTTTTCAGCGCGTAAGATAGATGAAAGTATATAATCAACGGTACGAGGGATTCTTCATCTACAGAACAAAACTCTTCAGACAGACAACGCTGTGCCCCGTTCTGATGGCGTGTACACAAAGATTCATACACAAGCCAAGGTTATTCTAAAAACGTTTCGATTCACAGACAACTTCGAATCTCAAACCTACAATTCTAATAGATACGCATCTATTCTATGTACCCTATACCGCATACTTCTTAGTCCATTCCTTTGCAGTGGCTTCATACTTAGCTCTATCATTCTTATAGACATGTGCAATTTCCGGTACCAAAGGATCATCTGGATTAGCATCAGTTAATAGGGAGCAGATAGACAATAAAACCTTAGAAATCGTCAAAGCTGGCGACCACTGGTCCTTCAATATATCTAAACATATATTTCCATTACTGTTGATGTTTGGATGGTAGATCTTGGTGGTGAAGGCGATCTTTGGTGGCTTGAATGGGTAGTCCGTTGGGAAGTGGATGGACAAGAAGAATACACCGCCGGCATATGGTGAGTCACTTGGACCCATGATGGATGCTTGCCAGTGATATAAGTCGTCTCCAACCGGTCCGGCAGAGCATGAAGATGGAGGATCTCTGTGAGGTGTTAGTAAGAGCGGTGGCAACTTGACTGACTAAGCGGGAACGCTTGGCAAACCGGCCACAACAAAGGGCAGCGACGATCTACTCCATAAGGCGATAGGGCGACGAAGCTTCATTACAGGGTGAGGAGGTGCGTAGTGGGTAGTGCGAGCGACCTGTAGTGTTCCACCTCAGATGAGTGATCACACAAATGACCCTCATCCACAAATGTCGGCCAGTACGAGAGTCTCCCAGGCCACAGGAGCGGCAACCACACATGCCACTATCATCCGGTGACAGTCGCAGCAGACGGCTCCTGTCGTGGTGAAAAACACTGTCCAAAAAATGTCGAACTGGTGCACTTTTCGGACGACTGGGGAGTGATCAACGAAAGTGCTAAAATCAGCCTCCGCCCAACGTTCATCGATATCCGGGCCGCCAAAGCCTTCCACAAACAAAAGAGTCTAGTCTATACATACCTTCCTAAGTCAGCTAATTCCTTATTAATACGTTTCGTAGACATCTATAAAATTAATCGAAAAAAACACTCGTTAAATTTATAAATTTTTTTGTGGGAAATCAATATGAGTTTCGAGAAGTTTTTGTCACAAGGGTTATAGAATTTGGTAGAAGGGCAATCCGGTAGTGCGAAACTGAAGAACATGAGAGGCCCATCCAGCTGGGTGTGCGCGGCGGTACCGCTCGCCGCAAATCATCGCGCGAAGTTGGTACGAGGTGACAGGAGCCCGGCTGGGTCCCCCGCCGTTGGTTGCGGCCGGCAGACATCTCCCCATTACCGAGAGAGTTATTGATGGGGTAGCCTCAGTTGCGGGTGTTAGATAAAGTTGTATCAACGGTGATCAGATAGTAAAGTGCAGTGTTCATGACTTTGAGTAATGTCGCTACATTTGAGTACTGTAGGTGCTGTTTGCGGTTTCCAGGATCTGTTCTGACGTCGGCTTCTCGGGACCAGCAACAGTTTTTGTCACCCTCTCTTTTAGGCAGTTTCTGGCCAAACGATTACGACGTACTCATTTGTTGCTTCACTCGTACTGTTCTCCAACTAAAGCGTACAACAAGCTAGTTTCCTCTTGAACCAAGTTACCGGTCACTCTCTACGTCTCCTGGTATCTCCAACTCTCAGCGGGCTCCTATCGAAGTCACCTCACAATTGTCTGGTAATCTAATCTCTTCTCAGTCTCACTCTGATGATCTTCACATTTGATGCAAAGAAACCGAATATCAAAAAGGCACAGAAGGTTCTCAGTACATCTGAAGAGTCCCTGCTAAACACATCAGCTGCTAATGGACACCTTCTCTTCCGGAACAACAGCAGGTCCAAAAACGGGTGCTTAACGTGCAAGATTAGAAAGAAGAAGTGCGATGAGATACGACCGGTGTGTTCTGATTGCTTGAGATTGAAGAAGGCTTGTGTGTACACAGACGAGGACATGGACCAGAAGGAAATCAAGCGTTTGCGGTTAATCGTGGAACAGAATGAAAGTGGCCTGAAGCTACGCAAGAGGAAAAAAGGACCAGATGGTCAGGTTGTCCAGGACTCTTTGGGCCCAGACCCCCCAACTGATCCTTCAAACCTCGTGAAAAGAGGTCCCGTACTTTGCTCTCCCATATCTACACCCGCCATCAGTGCCTCAACTGTCAATACCCCCCCGCATTTTATGTTTTCCCCCAACCTCCTTGGCATATCAGATCCCCCTTCAAGTAAGACCCTCAGCGACTCTCTGATCTTTAAAGCAATAGAACCAGTGGGATTCCTTGAGGAGAAAATCACTGAACTCTCTGAAGCCAATGGGGGCAACGAGGTGCAACCAGTAAACGAAGTAAACGAACTACACGAAGCAAATGAAGCAAAAAGAACGAACAAAAACAGCCAAGCCAGTCGATTCAACGAAATCACACAACTCAACAGTGTTTATCACTTGGATGAAGCCGAGCTCAAGCAAGGGCCTGTGGGTTCACCTATGGATAATTCCAAACGTCGAAAAGGGTCCTCGCCACCAGAATTCTCCAGCATATCTGATCTCGTGTCTTTCTTTAGAGAAGTGAACTCGGACCATATCAACCGTGATACTTCGCCCCAATCATCCATGGAATTTTTTCAGCACCTAGGGGAGTCTCTCAATATACCAGGCAGCCCGATGAGCACCTATGATTATAACCAAATCATGACATCACTCAACCGTCCTTCACCACGAATAACCCCAAACATTTTGACAGACCTTTCCTATCGGTCCAGTTACCTCTACGACTATTATGTAAACGTTATTTGCCCAAGAGTGTGTATTGCCCCCGTTCTGAGGAACACGAATACCACCGAAAACCATTACGAACAAGTCTTCATCCCCTTGGCTCAAAATGACGTCGGAGTTATGTATAGTGTGTTGGCATGGGCTTGCTTCCATCTTGGTAAGGAAGATGACATTTCTGAGGGCAAAAAGTATATTGAACAAGCATTGATGCACTTCCATTCCAACCCCAATAGAGATAAGGCAACTTTAATCAATAAACTTGCATCGCTCTTGATAATGTTAGGAGCAGAGATATGCAGAGGTGATGTGAAAGATTGGACCAAATATATGGACCTCGGATCGGACCTCCTTCGATCGCAAGGAGATCTTTCCAACTTCAACACGGGTAAAGAAGAATTATGGCTACTCTCCAACTTTGCCTATCACGATGTTTTATCGAGCAATAAAGCGGACCGGGGACTATATTTTTCAATTCAACAATATAAAGAAGTGTTCACTCACAAATTTGCCAATGGTATATTGAATCCACTAGTGGGGATAGCACAAGAGCTCTATGCTCTTATAGGAAATATATCGACGCTTGCCTTCAAAATCAACCAGGAGTTTACCCAACTCAATTCTGAATTGAACGATCAACACATTAGTGAAACACCCACTATACCGACCGCTGATAGCCCAACGGGTTCTGAGAATGATAGTGACATTAGTGATCACAGGAAAATCAACGACATTCTTTGCTCTGTGAAAAAGGAAGCAGAGGAGTTGGATCGGAAGATTGACAGTGCCAAACCAAATCTCGAGGACATATTGCACTTGACTGAACAAGAATTTGAGTGGCAGATAACATTATTTGAGACAGTGAAGTTGAGTGCTAAGCTTTATTTGAGGCAAGCGATATACAAGTTCAATCCTTCATCTTTGGAGTCACAAATTCTTACTAACGACCTCGTTAAGTGCTTGGATATTATCTTGGGGTCTCCTGTTGAGGCTTCTTTGGTCTTTCCCGTGTTCATTGCTGGTATCCATTGTCTGACGCCCTACGAAAGACTGTCCATGAGAGTCCGTATTGATAAGTTCATTGAGACTTACGGTCCTTGGAGTATTGAGAGAATTAAAACTGTCATTGAAAAAATTTGGCAAATGAACCCGAAAGGTGACCAAGTAGTTGATTGGCACACTGTGTTGAAGGATTTTGGCTGGGACATTAACTTTGCATGATTTGAAAATATAATATAGGTTTGTGATCAAGAAAATAGTAATACCAAGCTAGTGAATGTGTATTGTTAATGTCTGTCACTTTTGGTTGTTTTCTTCAAAATTGGCTTAGTCTCCTAATTCGTTTCCGAGATATTGTTCAAAAGGAAATGTTCTTAAATGTATAAAACTGTAGCGTTCTCTTTGAGTTTCGCATAACAGTCATAGTAAAGATCGTATACCAATCCAGAGAGCTCTTACGAAGATAACGCATCATTACTCCAGATAACTGCAAAAAAGGCTGCAAATTGTCGAAACATGGGTCGCGCACGATTTTGATAAAAGTTTTCACCTCATCTCTGAAAAATTTTGGATATTCTCAATCTTCAATTACACCATGGCAGGATTAGATTACCTTCTTTTCGAAGAAGCAGCTGGATATGCCATTTTCAAAGTCTTGATTCAGCAAGACGAGGTCTCGTCCAGACTGAAAGAAGTTCAAGAATCCGCTGGGGATTTAGCCACTTTTTCCAAGATGATTGAGTTAGTTTCCTTCGCTCCATTCAAGGGTGCTGCTCAAGCCTTAGAAAATGCTAACGATATCTCTGAGGGTTTGGTTTCTGACTACTTAAAGTCGATTTTGGAATTAAACATCCCAAAAGGATCCGCTAAAAAAAAGATTTCTCTTGGTGTAAGTGATAGGAACTTGGGTCCTTCCATCAAAGAAGCTTTTCCATACATTGACTGTTTCTCTAATGAAATCGTTCAAGACTTCTTGAGAGGTATCAGAACTCATGGTGTCAAATTATTCAAGGAATTGCAGGATGGTGATTTGGAAAGAGCTCAATTAGGTTTGGGACATGCTTTCTCTAGGGCTAAGGTTAAGTTTTCTGTCCAAAAGAATGACAACCACATCATTCAAGCTATCGCTTTGTTGGACCAATTGGATAAAGACATAAACACTTTTAGCATGAGAGTTAAGGAATGGTATGGATGGCATTTCCCTGAATTGGCTAAGATTGTCCCAGACAATTACATCTTTGCCAAGTTGGCTTTACACATTCAAGATAAGTCCTCTTTGACTGACGACTCATTGCATGACATAGCTGCTATTGTCAATGAGGACTCTGGTTTGGCTGAAAGAATCATTAATAATGCCAAGATTTCAATGGGTCAGGATATCAGTGAATTCGACATGTTGAACGTTACCACATTTGCCAAGAGAGTCGTTTCTATTACCGAATACCGGGCTAGTTTATACAAATATTTGACCGAAAAGATGAACACGGTCGCTCCAAACTTGTCCACTTTGATCGGTGAAGTTGTCGGTGCAAGATTGATTTCTCACGCTGGATCTTTAACTAACTTGTCCAAACAAGCTGCTTCTACTGTTCAAATTTTGGGTGCTGAGAAGGCTTTGTTCAGAGCTTTGAAGACCAAAGGTAATACCCCAAAGTACGGTTTAATCTACCACTCCTCCTTTATTGGTAAGGCTTCTACTAAAAACAAGGGTAGAATTTCTAGGTATTTGGCTAATAAGTGTTCGATCGCCTCGAGAATCGATAACTACTCCGACGAACCATCAACTTCTTTTGGTACCATCTTGAAGAAACAAGTTGAAGAAAGATTAAACTTCTATAACACGGGTGCTCCCCCAATGAAAAACTCAGATGCCATAAAAGAGGCTTTATCATTATCAGGTGCCGGTGACTTGGGTGATGATATGGTTGTTGAAGATTCTGAAGAAAAGAAAGACAAGAAGGAAAAGAAGGAAAAGAAAGAAAAGAAAGAAAAGAAGGAAAAGAAGGAAAAGAAAGAAAAGAAAGAAAAGACGGATAAGAAGGAAAAGAAAGAAAAGAAAGAAAAGAAAGATAAAAAGCGTAAGGCCGACGACGATGAATCTCCAAAGAAGAAGAAAAAGTCAAAGGCTTAAATATAATGTAACTGTAGAGTAAATTTAGCATGTTCAATAAAAGAAATTACTTGGATGAGTTAGGCTTCTCAATTATATCCGACTAGAAAACTATACAAGAGAACATGTATAGCTCAAGCATTAGTAGGAGCACTGTCGGAGGTGCCTTCAACCTTACTGGCATCTTTTTTTTCAGTAGATGTTGCAACTGAAGGGTTTTTCTTGCCGGTTACAAAATTCCAAACGATTTTCTTTCCTCTGTCCATTTCACTACTGGACTCTTCTTTGGTGACTTTTTGAGCATCAACAGAGCCAACTGCTTCGTTCCCTTTTTGGCTGGCAGGGGCTGCCAGAGTATTTGTAGAAGACAGTACCTTATTCTTCCCGTCTTCTGAGAAGATGGCCTTTTGAACATAACCCTCAACATTGTTCACAAGCTTCATGGTAGGATCTGTGACATGGCTGTTAATGGCTTCACCAGTGGCACTGGAGATCCTCTGCGTGCACTCATATACAGAGGCAACTGGTCGAGCGATGGGGGCAGTCAACTCGTCAGCACCCAAAGTTTTCAAACTAGGGACCCATCTATCAATCTGGCTCAAAACACCATCTCCAATAGTGTCAGCAGTATTACACACAAAGGAAAACCCAAAAGTACCACTGATAGTTCTTGCTAAAGGGGAAACGGTGTTGGCAAGTGGTTGAACAAGAGGGATCTTTGTAACCTCAGTCTTTGCGGCCCTCGCAAGTGGGTATTCCCTTAAATGATTGATAAATTTCGACACAGAAGGTTCTGCATTATTGGAAGCAGCCAAAGTGGTTTCATTAGTCAATTCCTCTGTATTCACTGGGTCCTGTTCCTGAGGGATGTTGGTGTTGGAAATTGCAGGAGACATTTGCAGCAAGATTAAACGGCTGCAAAAAAGCGACGTGCGAGAGGTTTTATACAGAGAATGTGTTTGTGGACTTTAGGTTGCCAAAGGCGGTGAGAAGTGATTGAAAATGCGAAGCGTTCGAGACACCACGCTTTACGGTTGCGGTATATTCACCTTACGAGGTTGTTGTTCCATCAATCTTAGTCTCGAATTTTGAAGTCCCCATTTCGTAAATTTCACCAATTCTAATTTCAATCAGAGTAACCTGTAGCACCATAAAATTGTAATTTAAGACGAAAGAGCTACTTTCAATTGAATCCGGTGGAAAATGTCATCCAATATTACCTATCGTATACATCCTAACTCTAAATATACATGCCATTGTTAAGTACCCCAGCACACTAGCTCACTCATTCAATTTTGCGATTTCCTTAACAATCTCATCAAAGTTCTCCTTGTATTCACTCACCTTCTCAGCGTTCTTCTTGACCTTTCCCCCACCAGGAACGATCATCACACAAGAAGTTGGTCTTTTAGTGGAGCCAGCGGATCCCAAATCTTCTTTTGATGGGATGAAAACGAATGGAGCAGAGGAATCTTCACATAACACTGGGATGTGGGAAATGACATCTGGAGGAGAAATATCCCCAGCTATGATTACTAAACCTTTTTCACCTTTTCTCAAAGCTTTCACTACTTCTTTCACACCTCTCTTCACATGTTTAGCTTTCGAAGCTTTCGTAACGGTTTTCAAAACCTTTTTGTTGATTTTTTTGGAGGCCAAAGGCTTAGCAAATGGAAGAACAGCTGACATTCTTTGGTCATAGTTATCCACCTCTTGTTCGCCGTCAACCTTTTTATCTTTCTTAGCCATAGTTGATTATTTAGTGAGTTGCAGTGAAAAAAAATTTTTGTCGATGCGAAGATGTCTTCCCTGCAGATTGAGACTGAGACTGAGGTTAGAAAGGCAAAATTTGGAAACCTCTCAAATAACTGATAACTTTGTAGATGTATAGAAGGAGGAGAGGGCGTCCTCTGTACCAGACCCACACGCATAATGACATTCCTGATACCCAAGTGAGTTTGGAGCTAGAGGATGAAGAAGGCAATACATCAATCACTCCGGCACCCCCAACGTCAGTTCTCGAGGAATCCCTTGTTATTTCCCATATCAACCAGCTCACCTTTTCAACGAAGACTAACCGTGATGTTTACTTCACCATTGAAGTTGGTATCCCCGAAGCGACCTATCTTGAAAGTCAACTTGATGACTTTGCTGATAAATTGAAGAAGAGCTTCTCACTTGTGAATATGTCAATCTCCCCACGCTCTTCGGGGTCAATTGAACGGTACGCCACCTTTCAAGGGCCCTTGAATACAGTCACCAAATCAGCAGTGTTTACTGTCTATCTCATGGCGCAGTTGAATAATATTCTCAGAGATGTGCTAACTTTGAAAACTAAGTACAGGTTGGTGATGGTACTTCAAGATGAGCTTTCCAGAGATCGGGTTCGTCAAATCGAACAGAGAGCTAAATTCGCTGGAACGAATTACTGCGAGCTCGTGCCCATGTTTTATCAAAGCGAAACTTCGTTGCTGAAGATTGCTGTCGAAGGAACTTTCAAGAGCTTGTATGACTATACGTCGTACATTATTGAAACATCCGACTACAAACATTCCTTCTTGGACAAAATAATACAGTACCCAGTGATACAAGCTGGTGCTCCTAATTTGCAACAGACCGACAAGAGTTTATTAGAAGAGAACATAAAGAAGAATTTGGAATTCATATATAAAGACTTACCTCAAACTTAGGTAGCTAATGACAAAGAATACAATTGCAAACTTGATACAAATTTATAATTTTTGGTACTTCTAAACACGACTTACTTCCACTGTCTTTCTCTTTCTAGAGATAGTGGCTACTTTATCACCCAATGATAATGCCAACCCCTGGCCCTTGGACCTGATTCTAACATGTCCTATGATTTGGTTATCGGATTGTTCGATACACAAGTTGGCCAATGCGTCTTCACCAAAGGAGGATTTTGAGTACAAGTTGGCCGATAAAAATTGACATTCTTCCCCAATTACAGCACCAGGAGTCAAACAGTTCATGTTGGTTCCTTTCATGAGCTCATCCAAGTAATCCTTTAAAGAGGCCATTTCTGATTTGATGGTGATCTTGTTTTCCCATTCGAACTCGTTCCACATTTTTCTGAAAGTGGATTCAGAGCATGTGGCTGGTTTGATGTAGTCCAAAATGTCGATGTGAACGTCATTGAATATGACAATAGTGCTTTCATCAGAGTGAACACCGTCATAAACGATACTACCAAAGATCACGCCTGTGTCAGCCGAAGTGACCTTGATAGTGGTCTGGACTTTGTAGAATCCATGAGGGGCAATGTCAGCGGTTGCGGGCTTGTCGACCACTTTCAAATCACCGAGAGTGGCAAATTCGACCGATACGTTACGCAATGTTGTCGTGGTCTGGTTGACCAACAAAACATCCAATACAACGTCATATTGATGGACTTTCACGAATGCCTCAGCGTAAACAGGATCGCTGAAGCCTGTTAATTGAATAATCTTGTCTAATTTAGAAGACAAGAATTCCTTCTTAACATCACTCGATGAAATAGCAGTGACATCATCAATATTCTTGGTCAGAACACCACCGTCCTTTTCGAATTGCCTGAACAAAATAGATTCGTCAACAGGCTCAGCATTATCATGAAGGTCTTTGGCTATCTCTTGTTTTCTCTTCAATTCAGAAGTTCTGACCTGTGCTTTGAAAGCGTCTTTCGTGTCTTCTAAGAACCCTCTTTCAATTAACTTTATGTCCTCTTCATCATTCAAATATTTGATGTAAGTCAATATTCTGTCGGCGGAGTCTTCATCAATCTTTTTCGAGACATACTTGGATTCACCAACTCTAAGGATAGATACCATTATTAACAAAGCCTCAGCCTTCGAAGCGTTCAACACCCTAACGGGGGCATTTAAACTTTGGTATCTCAAAACCAACTTGACTAAAGTAGAAGATAAAACAGAAGACAAATAAAAGTCACCCTCTAGTATGAGCTTACGAATGGTGGGTACATCTTGAACTTCATCATCATGGTCAACTTCAGCAGTAAAAGCATTCTCTGTAGCATAAGTACCATCCGGTAACACAACTGGTCCCTTTTTGTGGGTTTTGCCTTCTTCGTGATCATCGCTCTCTTCGTTCTTTGAGTCTTTCGATCTCTTCTCACTTGCCAAGATAGGGACTTCACCGACTCCAGCTCTAATGTATTTCCATGCATCTTGAATTAAATCCTCTTCCAAACAATATTCTCCAATGATCCATAATGCCCCACGTAAGACTTTTCCACTTTTAATGTCAGGTAAGGCCTTGATTAAACCCTTAATAATACTGGCCCTTAAATCCGGGAACTTTTCAACTACCTCTTTGACAAACGTGACCACTTCATAAGCAGCGGTGGTGTTCAATTCCTTCATTGTTCCTAACAACAAGTCAACAACATTAGCGGCGACTTCAGCAAACTCGATTGCCAATTGATGTATAGCATTGATCAATGATTGCCTATACTCGGCTAATTTGTCTTCATCCGAAGAGCTGGTTTTCTGTAACTCCTTCTTCAATAACTTGACAACATCCTCAACGTTTCTACTTGTTACAAATTTCAAAGTCACATCCAAAGCTTTCCTACGAACATCGAGGTCCTGGGAAGATAAGATTCTAAGAATTTCCAAGGACAACTCTTGCAAGACACCAGGGTGTTGCTTGTGCAATTCGCTGATTCTTTCCAATGTGATGATTTTGACGTTGTTATCGGTCTCCTTATTTGCTAATTCCACAAACTTGGAACCAGCCAATAAGATGGACAGTGAATTGGTAGATAAAACTGTCAAGGTAGTAGCTGCCTCATAAACCACGATGTTACTGCTGCTTTCAATTAATTCTGATATGAGAGTGGTATATTGAGCTCTCAAAGAGTAGTTTTTCACAGAATCCTTCCTGATGAACTCAATGAATGACAATTGCAACAAAGGGTCCAAAGTATCAATGCCAACAATGTTCTCCTGGATATAGCTAAGAGCGATTTCTCTGTTCAAATCACCAAGACAAACAAAAGCATTCCGTTTACACACAGAGTCATTTTCGTCTTTCAAAAAACTGTAAAGCTCATTAGCGGCATCAGGGACCAAATAAGAAGAAACTTTATAAATAGAATACCATGCAAATACGGCGTTCTTTCTAACATAAGCGTGTCTGTGGTAGAGACACAGTCTGACATTAGGAACCAAGGTTTCCAACAATTCCGTTTCTTTCAATTTGCTCAAAAACCTAAGAGTGTTACCCCTGATATACTCATTGGCGTGTTTTAAATCTCTTTGGATGGCGTTACATACCAAAATCATTTCTTGTCTTAATTTACCCTGATCGTCGTGCTTTGGACAGACTTCCCAATAAAAATACAAGAGCTTCTTCAATTCCTTGTTTCTGCTGGGCATGATGAATCTGATGATGTGCATCAATAAGTCGGGCATAGGGTCTCCGTTCAAGATGGTGATTAAAATTCGCTTCATGGCGTCGACCTTGTCTTCGTCCTTTCCCTTTTCAAGAAGGTTCCTGAACTCGTTGGCAGAGGTCTTCGTGGCCGCCGCATTGGAGTCGTATATAAGCGTGTAGCTCGCGTCCGACACTATAGACGTTAGTAATGGTTCAAAGGTGATCGTGATCCCAGTGAAAAAAAGACTTTACAACCGGAGTGAGGAGATGTGGAGCTCGGAAGGGGATAAGTAAATCCGCGCCCTGTTTGAAAAGAGGACGGAAGGTGGTATGCCCAAGGAGTCTAGCATTGGAGACGGGGGATCAACTTATTGTACATACTTGTTGAATCGACGGGTGTTTATTTCGACGTGTTAGAAAAGTGCGAAATTGAATGAGTGGAATTGAAGTTGAACCTGGCGATGGTGCGGAAGTCGGTTGCAAGACCACTCGCTATGAGATTATATATGACAATCGCTATAGTCAATCGATTACCGAGAATGTATGTCCTTTGGAAACTCGAACGTCCATCCCAAAATCTCTATATGTATTGATCTATTAACAGTATTTCTCGACGGCTCCTAGAGCCGAAGCCCTCCTGTAAGTTAACTCTAGTATACTTATTTTAGTCACTATCGCTAGCATCAGGATTCGCTAAAACCAACTTCGGTTCATCTATATCCTCGGTCATGTCATCGTCATAATCGTCGCCTTCATAGTCATCGCCATACTTGTAAACCCTGTGCTGATAGAAACCCCCTCCTACATCAGAGACGCTTCCCGAAGAGTCGGACGACACAGAGGAGGTTCTAGACCTGGAGTTTTTAGACCCCGAATTGCCGGTGATTGTTCGAGACAACGAGTTTCGACTCTCAAGCGAATCAGCTTTGGGGGTTAAAACTAGTGACGACAGGCTCGACTTATTGCGTGGCGTGCCCGAGCCATCGGAGGCCAAGGTGCTGGTAACACTTAGCGGAGCCGTTTCTGGTACCAGTGCTGTGCTTGGTTTAATAGAGACGGAGGGCTTTTTAGTGGACTTTCGCCTTCCGAAATTGAGTGAAACATCATCTCTATCGTCGACCTCAGCTGCTAATAATCTTGGGGCCAAGTGGCCGTGCTTTAACTCCACACCCGATCCTCTATTTTTACTCTGTGACAGGCTACCATAGGAGCGCATATACTTGCTGCTACTTGTGGTGTAGTTCTTAGCTACAGGAGCGATACCACATGGTAGTTTCCACTTGCCAGGCCCAGTTTCATTGTAAGCCGTTCCAGCGTTTTTACGTAATGTCGAAACATAATTACTGCGTTCTCCTTCGCCTGGCTTTAAATTGAGGGTTTTCTTGAGGGTAGCCAAGTTGACATTCTTGGACGAAGTGGAGGACAAGATAGAACTTAAGCTGCTCAGCTTACGGTGGCTCCTCATACTATTGAACCCGCCCCCCATCATATTGTTGGTGCTTGAGCTGTGATTTGTATTTGTTCTCAAAGATTCTGTCATGTTGGTTATAGGAGTGGAAATTGCAGGCTTGACACCCATGGATTTGCTCGTGCTGGTGGTAGTTTGTGATCCGCTTCTATGAAATTTATTAGGCAGCACTGGGTATGCAAGGTTTGGAAGGTTATTGAGGGATGTGTTGGACGCATATGATTCGGCGTATGACACGTTGGATGGCGATGGAGCTATTGGCGAATCTAGAGGATACGGGACGTGGTTTGAGCCGCCAGGTTGCGAGCTGTAGTCGGAGTTATAGCTGTACCTGGGTGACGAGTGTCCCAGGGTAGGCTGGTAGTCGTTGTCCGAATCGAAATTGAAAAACTCCCCATTTGACCCCACCTGGTGGAGCTCTGCATCTATATCGTTGATTATTCGGCTAAGGTCGTCCTGGGCCTTGAAAGTGCCGGAGCTGGAACTAAGACCTGGATTAGCACCAAGACCAGGACATGGGTTGGGGTTACTATCGGAGGGTTTTTCCGAGTGGTCTCCCGGTCCGAGCGGGCTGGTGTTAACCCCATGAAGATCGTTATATCGGTGTCCAGAAGTCAGTTTCAAAGCGGTGTTGTTCACAGAGGAGCCAGTTGAATTGGCAGGGGTAAACCTCTCGGAGAAATTAAGTTCAAAGTCCATCGGGGGAGGAGGTTTTCGATGTCTAGGTCTTTCAGATGTGCTTCCAGTTAGTGTGCGTGTATCATTCCGTAACCCGTGGATGTTGAAAGATAATTCGGTATTGGAGTCTTTGTTAAACGGTTGCGAATCTAGAGGACTCGACTGGTTCGGTTTATGGTTTCCGTCCACCATGAGAAATTTTGTGAAATCAAAGTTCTTATGATACTAGGCCTCGTCAGTGTGA
Organism: Yamadazyma philogaea; assembly: GCA_003706995.3. Taxonomy (NCBI): domain Eukaryota; kingdom Fungi; phylum Ascomycota; class Pichiomycetes; order Serinales; family Debaryomycetaceae; genus Yamadazyma; species Yamadazyma philogaea. The sequence goes on along the minus strand of PPMV03000013.1, from coordinate 245,637 downwards.
TTGTCAATAGAAGGTTGGTGTGTGCACGGCAGCACGGTGTGTGTTCAATGGAGACGCTTGAAAATACTTCAAATTCGCATTGATGCGAAGAGGGAAACATTGTGGGGTCGTGAATGAAGGAAAAGAGGTTTTGGGGATATGAAAGAGAATGAAGGTTGATAGTTAGTGAATAAAAGAGCATGTGGAAAAATGACACTGGCATCCTTTTACTGACCATCAAGTGTAATAGGAGATAAGGAGCCAAAAGGATGCCTTTGTTCGGGTAGATCAGGCTATCGAAGGTACCCAGTTAAATACAAAACACAGGTCAAGAGGTTGAAGACACGTCAGTTTTTATTATAGTATCTTTTGATGTAGATCTCGGATAATGTGTAGTTTTGGCCTCTGTTCGTTGGACTGCCGCTACCCAAACCTAGTTCTGAGTTTTTGGGTCATCTTTGAATTGGTAAAGTATTGGGGAGTTGAGAGCAGCGTTCTTGCGATGCTCTGTAATTTGATTCTATGTTGCTTTACAGAAAATGTAGAAATCGGTATGTAGAAATCGGTGGATTTTCCACAACGGACTTTGGCTTTCAGAATGGCAGCTGGAGTTCCCTAATGAGGTTCTTTGTCTTGGTAGTGAAGGAGTGTGATAGGTTAGCCCACCCTCGTCCACTGGTAATTTGACCATCAATTAGCAAACAAGAGTTAAACCTCAATGTAACTGAGTTTAAATCTCTCCACCGTGCTTGCTATTGCCCTCTTTGATTTATTGTTGGACATCAATATAATATGCTCCTCAAACAAAGCTTGCAGCACTAACTCTACCGAATTCGAACTTATGCATTCATTTATTGCGGATATATAGTTACATTTATGACATTAACAATATTTTACAGGGACGATGCAACATTATCATTATTTAACTTTGGGATATTTCTATTCGGGTCCTTGTAAAAGAGGTTGACTGGAAAGCCCTACTGCATGGAGATCGTGGTGATCTCCTTGACCTGGGCCATGAAGGTACCCACATGGACACTGGAAGTCGGTCTTCTCATCAACTGCCATGTCAACAGGATCCGAAAAGCTGTGAACTAAAGGGGTTTTTTGTGAAGCCGATGTATCAGATGGAACATGCAAAGAAGATTCTGCAATCCCATTGTCTTTGGTCTGCATTTGTGGTAGTACCGGACTGGACAGATATCTTTGGTAATGGTCAACGTGTGGAGAGACATCATAGATGTGAATATCACTCTGAGTTCTTGTATCAGCAGGATACAAGGTAGGCACAAATTGCTGGGTCATCACTTTCCTCCGTTTGGGGGGAGGATGAGAGAGAAACAGGAGATTGTCCGGTGCCTCATACTGGAGTAAAGTAGTTTCTGCCATTAGATTCGAGATGAGATGCCGCGACAATTCTAGAGTATGAACGTGCTTATCTCTATCGGAGTATAAAGATGCTAGCAGGTCCTTAAAGACAGGAGAACGGTGGGGAAAGTGTCAAGATGAGTTAAACAGCTGTCATGATCTCCTTGCACTTGCCAAGTCCCCTAAAATATTACAATCTGAATTAGGCATTGGAATTCTATTGTCGAGGATCTGAATCAGTGAACCCTTTTTGTATGTCATATCGTAGATAACGTAGTTTCCTCAGAAGCTTTGTAGCACCGTCAAGTTGTGATGGCCAAGAGATTCACAATGTTAATCCTTATCGAAATGCCGAAAGACTCACACCACGCCCCATCTGACTTGCTGACTTCGCGTCCTGAGACCATGCTGTCTCATTTTTATTACGATTCCCGTGGGCCAAAATGGTGGAGAAAGAAGCCTCCAAAGTAAGCACGCACAGGACAGCTAAGCTATTTCCGACAATACAGGCGTCATCCCTTTCCAAAATCTCAAAAGAAGAACTAGCAAAACGTGATATTTTTGGACGAACTATTCTTCACTTGATTATTCTCTGCAACAGAAGCGATTTACTCAAACACCTCCTCAAGAACCCCGAAATAAAGACTATACTCTTCAAACAGGACTACGAGAATGGATGGAACTGCCTTCATTACATAATTTTCCATAAACGGTTCAACTGCTATAAAGTTCTCCTAGATCATCTCAAACCTGGGCAGTCGTTTTTGGTGAACAACACTAGTTTGTTCGATTTGATTCGATGCAAAGACAGAAACAAGATCACACCGCTACAGTTACTCAATAATGATATCAAGGACTTCCGCTGGGTCCCAACCGGTATCGATAGCAATGGAGTTGTGCGTTTCAAGAATAGATTTGTTGAAAGTGAACATCCAACCGACACCGGAAAGCTGATTTCCGGCGAAATTAGGTCGTTTCTCGACCGCCACAATTGGTGGAGTACCAGGCGATGTGGGTCCAGTATCTATGTGTTTGGGTCAAATTCCAACAACAATCTAGGCCTAGGAGACTCCACCGATAGACTGATTCCGTGTCAACTTCCAGCAGGTGTGTTCAAGAGGAATTCGGATCTCCTCACCGTTGCTCGATATAAACAGATAAAGCTATCAAAGAACCATTCTCTCGTGTTGACAAAGGATGGGGGGCTTTACTCTTGTGGAATCGGCTCCAGGGGAAGACTTGGTCACGGGTCAGACATGAGCAATCAATTCAGATTCAAAAAAATCGACTTTTTCTCCGATAACAAAAGTAGCGTCAAAGACGTGGTATCATCTAATGATCACACATTGGTTTTGACCACCTCCAATGAAGTTTATACGTGGGGCTTGAACTCGTACGGACAACTAGGCCATAGACAAGTCGCTACTAATGGATCGAGAGATTTCACTGAACCTTTCACCCTGGAACCGAAACAAGTACTCTCCGGCGACATGAAGAACTTGAGCCAAGTGGTCGGATGTAGTGTTTCCAAAGTGCACTCCTTGGTATTTTCAAAATATGACATTGTATTTTGGGGATTGAATTTAGGGCAAATGGGGATACCTGGGTCTGGAGTTGATGCTGAATACAGAACCATGAAAGGATCCATCCTTAATCAACCGAAATCCATAACTCTTCGAGACGAAATAAAGTTGGTGGAAACATGTGAGTTCTGTACCGTTGTAGTGACTGTCAATAATGATCTTCATCTTTATTTCCTAAAACAGCACATCAAACTTCCCAAAATTCCCACGAAGGGATCACTAGAAAAAGACTTCCATATTTTCCGTCCTAATAAATTGACTAAACCAGCCAATATTGTGAAGGTTTGTATGAAATCATATGAGAATGTAGCCTTATTGCTAGAATCAGGAGATGTGGTTGGCTTCTCACTTGATCTTAATTGTGACCCTTCAAGGTTATCGAAAAATGTCAAGTATACGTCTATTTGGAAGTCCCATGACCGTGATTTACGAGTTAACGATTGTGACATATCTAAAGATGGATCCATCGTGTTGACAACCACAACGGGTTTGGTGTTTGTACGGAACTCGAACAGTCAATCTAGGAAAAGCTCAATGTCTGAAACTGCACTTCCCATACCTGCTAAGAATAAATTTCGTCGAATAGACTATGTTAATAGGATTGTTAAAGTGTGCTGTGATGAAAATTTTACCTCGTTTGGTCTCATTCGAGATGATGTGGACCAAATACCCCATCAACTTCAGAAGAACACCTACTTGAAAGACATCGAATCATTGAGTGTTTTGTCAGAGCTGGACATCTACAGAAAACAAAACCAACTATATCAAAAGCCGGATGATGAAGATACTTACAAAGCTGATTTCATTTATCCAGATTATAATGTAGACGATTACGAAAGCGACGAAGATGAAGAAGTACTGGATCTTTCCGGAAGGGATTGTTTATATGAAAATCATCTCAATAAGTTTGATCCCAATCAGAACAAGAGAATGAAAACTAGATTTACGTATCAACAGCTCAACGAACTGAGAATTGAGGTTTTGAAGTCTTTACTCAAAGTGACCCCTGATGATAGGTTTATCAATCAGTTTATTCAGAGAGGCCACAATAATGGTAAAAGCTACAATGCCTTTATCAAGTTTGATGAATATCCTGATTTTTCTATCGGGTTCCACAAACGAGTGTTTGCTGTTAGATCCCCTTTCTTTAGACGTATCTTAGATGCTACCGAGGATGAGTATTTTGTTCACAATGGTTTGAAAGGGAAATTTAAACAAAACCGGTTGACATTTGAGCCTGGAGTGAATCCCAAAGCAGTTTTGATTCTAGTGCATTTCATCTATACTAATCAGGTAATACCTATCTGGGACGATTACCCAGGAGGAAGCTATCGTCCCGTTGATATAAGTAAAGTTCAAGACCACTTTAGGTTTCTCGCTACTCTATTTCAGGTAATCGGCAAGTTTGGTGTGCTTCCAAAAGAGAATAGATATCTTAACGACATGAGATCCCTTTATGACTATGATCAACAACATGGGGATTTGACCATCAAAGGAAAAGATGGGGAGTTGAGGTGCTCTGCGGTTATCCTTTCATCACGTTCTGCCTTTTTTGAGACTACTTTAGCTTCCCGTTGGGGCTCACAGCTCGATGTCATGGAATTTGCCGATTTTGATGTCATACACTTAGATGCTATTTTGAGACATATCTACGGCCACAGCGATTTTGTCATTTTTGATGGCTTGAAAAATCATTGTTCAAACCACGATAATTTTATTGAGATACTTCTAGAGATGATTCAAATCACAGATCAGTTGATGTTGTTTGAGTTGAAAGATCTTTGCCAATTAGCTATAAAAGATCTTGTCAACCTAGATAATGTTATTTTTCTTTTAGCTCAAGCGAATGACTTGAATGCCACCAAACTCTTTGCTAGCTGCTGCTGGTACATATATAACAACTTGGAAATAGTCTTGTTGTCTCCGAGCTTTGTAAGCACTCCGAACAACATATTGGCAAGGCTAGATTGCTACGTAAAGTTATTTGACCACTTCAAGGACTATCTTGCTCCCGAGACTCTCGATAAGGTCGATGAAACTTTGTTACAAACATGGATTATCAAGCAATCCAACTCGTTAGTATCCTGCTTTATAAATGACATGAAGCAATACAAGGAGAACTTTATGAGTGACCGGAAAGGTTTTTTAGCCTTTGATCCCGTGTTTGATGTCAAGTTAGACGTTAAAACCACCGAACCCAAGAAGCGTAGGAAGGCTTCAAGGAAGAGTTCAGCTCGTCACGATCAGAATGAACTTGCTGACATAAAAAAGAGTAGTATGGCACATGCTCACAACTCAAAATATGAAAATGCCATTGATGATGATTTTGAGATTGTTTCAAGTAGGAAAAACAGCACCAAAAAGACTGTTGATAACTCCACTAGGGGCAGGTCACCTAGCCCTACGTCTAGCTTGTCTCCTTCTTTGTCATCCAATAATTCATCGACTTCTGATTTCACCAAAGCAGATACGAAGTCCTCGGGAAAGGTGCATATCAGACCGCCAGCATGTGTTCAGCCGCTTCCCAAGTCTGCTACTAAAACTGTACAAGGTGGTTCTACTTCTGGGTTGAGTCCCCTTTCCAACTGGGCATCCAAACAAAATGGTGCTCCTTCGGTTCAGATGCCGGCGCTTTCCGACAAGGCCCATATTTTGGCCGGAAGTTCAAGTGATGGTGAATTGAACCGAAAACCCAAGCTCAAGATGGGACCTAATGTCAAACTTTCCCAAAAAGAAAGAAGGAAAATAGCTCTTGGTCGTGTGGAGTCCTCGAGTCCTCTGTCACCACCAGCGTTTGCCTGGGGTTCAACGGGAATTGCTGAATCGTCCAGTACAGGCTCCCTGGCGTTGGAAGATACCGAGTTCCCATCACTCGGAACTAGTAGAAAGCTGACATCCAAATCTAAGTCACCCGCCCCATCATTGATCACTGCCAAAGAGGGTGGTGTCTCAGTTGACAGGGGGATGACAAACCTTTCTCTTTCTCGAATTATGTTAGAAGAATCTTCTAAAAATGAATATGCAAAGATTGAAAACCAGCAGAGAAAGACCTTACAGGAAATTCAAGAGGAAGAAGAGTTTGCTAAATGGTGGGAAGAAGAGACTAAACGAGTTCAACAGCAGATGCAGCCGAAGATTGCCGCAGGTAAGAAACCGAGAAAGAAGAAAGCCATAAGCCTAAAATAACGCCCAAGTTATCTACACTTTACCTATTTATATTAAGAATAACGATTACGACGTTTCAATTCCCCCAATTTGATTTTAGATCTCGATGTCATCTGGAAACCATCCATAATCATCTAGATCCACTTTAGTTCCTTCAACTACAACCCCTTCTTCTCTCAATTGCCGTTTCTGTCGTACTTCACCCTCCGTGTTCCCTCGTGGAGAAATGGTACCTGTAGAACTCAAAACTCTCCACCACGGAAGAGTCTCTATGGTAATCGTATCTAGGCTATTGGTTGTAGCCGCGTTGAGCTGTCGGGCGATTTCTTTAAAATGTTTCAAACTGACCCCCACCTGTCTAGAGTTTGACGGTTTCCCAATCAAGTAAGCAATATGGCCATAGCTGGTGACTCGCCCGTGTGGGATTTGATTAATGACAGAATAAACTGCAAAATGAAAAGACCTACTTTCATCGGTCAACTTCATCGTTCGAGAACAGAAGCAGCGCAGAGAAAAATCACGGGCCTACACACAAGACAACTTTACAGAACCAGTTCAAAAAAAGGGCACTTACGGTAATGAATTAGCTCAATATATTAAAACTACTATACACTATTTATTATCCCATTGCAAATAAAATTGATTTATAGAATCAAGTTGTTTATTTACAAAGCTAACAAAGCACCAGCAGCCAAAGCAGCAGCACCGACAGCGTATTGCTTGTTGGCACCAGCTTCCCAGGTGGAAATGTTGGCAACAGTAGAGTTAGCAGCTGGGGAAACAGTGCTGTGTTGGGCTGGGCAGTCAGTGACTTCTTCACCACAAGAAGTGATGGTGACCAAAGTGGATTCAACGTTGGTGTCAGTGACGGTAGCAGCAGAAGCGACAGCAGCAAATAATAAAGCGACGGTGGAGAATTGCATTTTTTCTTTTGATTAAGCGATAGACGAGTTTAAAGGTAATAAAAACTTTACAGAAGGGAATCTGGCAAACCTTATATAGCCTTCACAAATGTCTGGTGATAAGCAAGTATAAATTTAACAGAAAAGAAACTTGCAAATACCTGCATGTAATGCTGGCTGAATAGCACTTATCAAAAAATACCCAGCCGAAATTGGTTTAGGAGCGGAATTCTCTTATTTTTTTCTGCGTATAAAACTGTCAAATTGTCAAAGTGGTGCGTTCGAGGCGATTGCTATTGTTACTCTGTTCTTATTTTAGCTGATTTTGTATGCAAGATTTGCTGTAATGTCCCAAAAGGGTATGTACTCTCCCAGCTTTGTACAATGCAGTCACATTTACGGTATATAGCGCAACGAGGCGTATTCACACGCGGGAACAAATCTATGTTTAGGAATGAATAATCTGACTCCGCACGTATTTTTGCCCAACTGACGAGGCCCGGGCTTGCACCCCATTACGTAAACTCGGGCGTGTTTGTCCTGCACTTTACCTTCCGTATGCTTTAACCATCAATAACTCTTCGTCTAAGGTTTTGGTTATGTTGATCAAGGATTCAAGCTAACAAGCCATTAGACGAGTTCATTACCAGCATATCCAACGGCAAAAGCTGGCAATTCCACTACATTAGTGCTCTCCTTTTTTCGTGCACTTTTTATGCTGGTGAATATCATATTGGCTGGTTCGCATAACCATTTTGACAATGGATTAATGGATGCACTATGTACTGGTTTTATCTATGTAAGGATGAGCTGGCATGCCTTTCATGGTTGGATTGGTGTAAAGCTGACACACAAGTGTTGTACATGCCTTGCAACTTAAGAAGTTGGTCAAGCATTACTTGATAGAGAATCTCGTTTTCTTCGTCAGCGCTCAATGGTTCAACTCCTTGACCTTGGGCACGTAGTTCTGGGTCTTGGTTTTGATGTGGTTCTTCTTGCTCTTGTTCCTCTTGTGGTACTATTGTGTCTTGTGATTCCCGTTGTTCTTGATGATTGCCATTTCCCTGGGATAAGTATTGATGCCGACTGTCTGCATTTTCAATATCAATATTTTCGAGGGCAGAAATATTAAAGTCAACCGTGAAGGGCCCGATACTAGCCTCGTATTCATCCTTCACCTTCACGAACTTATCATACAACATTAATATATCGCCCTTGAGATCTTTATTTTCCAGGCTTCTGTACTTCCGAAGCTCATTCTCTATTCTCTCGGTAGTTGTAACGGAAATGGTCAAGAAATACATCGTAAAGTCTCTTATGAGATTGAGGAGACTTTCCATGAAGTAGAATGAAAATGAATCTTGGCCATTGAATTTCACCAAGATGAACTCATAGTCTCTTCTTCTGATCACCACAAAATTAACAAGTCTGGTTTGCATCAGCACAATGATCCGTTCCCTAGTATCGTGAAGAGACCATATCCCTCGAGCCAAGTTTTCGAGAATAGTGTGATACATAGCAGGATACCTCTGAATTTGTTGTTCAGAGAGCCAATGGTTGCGTATATATCGTGACACTTTCTTACCATTTAAGATCACCTGCCATAGGATCCACGTAGGTAACGTTATTAGTAGAACAGTGCCCGGATACTTCTGCAACAAGACGTGTATGCTCAACACGTAACATAAAAGACAAGTCATGGAGATTCTGTAATAAAAAAGCCAGCTTCTTCCCCGTAAGAACGTAAGCAAGGTATTTAACCAAGCCACTCCGTTGGCTGGAACGGCATTGATGACATTTTCGTTAGCTTCATTTCCGACAACATCATTATTTGCTTCATCTTCACCATTCGCAGCCCTCTCATTTGCTCTTTGCGTATGAACACGGGTTGGCTCGGCTTCTTGGTGCAGAGAATTCCCGTTGAATGTATCCGGAGATGTGTGAGGGTCATACAAGTGAACTTGAACTTGCTGGAGTAAAGGCTCACCGTTCACGCCTCTGAAATATTTATTTATTTTAGCAGCGCCAGCAGGATTCAATAAGATATACGGCTCGTGTTCGCCATTGTTCACTATTATGCATTGAGAGGAATTCAAACACACCTTGATTTCACAATCCCCTTGAGGCAAGGAAAACTCGTATTCTACGGAAGATAAGTCACTTTGGTTCACTAGCAATTGTCTGGCCAGCATAGCAGAGGAATTAGCTTCCATCATCTCGAAAGTATCGCCGCTCAAATACCACTCATTGCCCTCTTCTAGTACAATTTTCGTGGGTTGATACGGAACAATACGGTTGGTATCCTCATTTGACACAGCTCTACTCCCCCGTACCTGTAGCAAGTCGTCTCTAACAGAAGGTAGAAAGTCAAAGCGGTTCTCGGATCTGAGGTCGCTTAAAAACTGTCGACTTAATATGCCTCCTTCAACGCCACTCAATTGGTCATGGATCGTCAAGTCTATGGTTTCCAAAACACGTGATACTTCAATACTCCTCTCATTCAACAGCAACACCAGGTATAAAGGTCGATCAAGATCCCCATCATTTATAGGAAGGTTATGGTAAGTCAATTTAACCTGGTCGAAGAAGGTTCTTCTTACTTGGTTGGCATCCGCTCTTTCGATGATCATATTTACAAAATCTCTGACTGTTGTACCAAGGTTCATTTCGAATAAGCTGGACTCGTTTTGTAAGGTTGGAACGTCAGAGATGACCTTAATGAAGAAACGGCTATTGGAAGCCGGTGCTTGACTAGTAGGAGACAATTTCTTTTGATTATAGCGGAGCTCAAACACCATTGGCTCAAGAGGAGTCACATCCAAGCCTAACACATCTCTCATGGTCCGAGAATTGTCTTCTTCAAACGAATCATTGTGCGTGTATCGAATCTCAAAGTAACTCCCGTCCACCAAAGGGCCCTCCGTGACGGTTCTGTTCCGTTCTTCGGCTATGTATGACCGTAGATCTCCTACGTTGCACTTCAAAGATTCTCGTATCGATATCCTGTTGGTCCTACGAAAAGAATCTGTCCACTCAATCACGATCTCAAAGAGCTCCTCTACTGGTTCCCTCCTGGGGATATGCGGTGAGTTGAACAAGGCATAATCAATAACCAAGTGAAAGGATACCACAGGCTCCGATGGCGGGTCAGCCGTATCGAGGAGTTCATAGAATTGCTTGTCCTGCAAGGAAGTGCCATCAGCATCAGTAATCTTTACGAAGGCCGGCTTGAGCTGGAAATTGGGAGAAGTACACCAGATCGAATGAATGACATCTCGCACATAGTGGCGAAGCGTAACACGCACATTGTACACCTCTTGCCCTAAGATAGGTGTAGAATCGTCGTAATTAACTTCCTTCACTTGTAGTGCTAGAGTGAATGGACTATTCATCAGTGTAATTGCGAAAGAATTTCGAGGATTTAAACCCGATAAGATTATGGGGAGCTTGCATTACGAGACAAGGCAATACGTGTATATACTTAGTTAGAGGAGTGTTGCGTGGCTAACTAGATGGAGTCAAACTCTTCCTTTGCTGGCGTGTGTGCATTCTGTGACTTAATTTTATCGATGTCTAATGATAGAATCACTACTATTCAGTGTTCGTACGTATTCTACAACCCTACAATACTTCTATAATAGCATCATCATCACTTCCTTCATCCGCTTCATCTACGTCTTCCACCTTTTGGTCCTCACCTTCGTCTCTCATCAACATATTTACTAATCTGTCACAAAGATCAGTCACGTCGTCATTATCAGTGTAAGCCTTATGGAGTTCCCGAACGAGAGGGTAGACAGCCTTTTCCCTGAGGTAATCCCTGATTTCTCTTGTGGTACACAACAACAACAAGGACTCAAGATGGATGCAGATCAATCCATTCAATGGGTCTCTCCGCTTGTCACTAGGGAGAAGTTGCAATTCATCGGGCAAATCAAAAGCATACTCTTCTTCGATTTCTTCGGGACCAGCAATGGGCAACAAAATGTAAGGTAACAAGTTGATTTTTTCATTTTTGATCAACTCACTATGCTTTGAAGCATCGAACAATGAGTTCTTTATAGTAGATGCAACCCCCTCTCTTCTGATTTTTGAATCATACTTTTCGGTAAAGACTAAAACCTTTGATATTGGCACCACTTCATCGTATTCTTGTTCAGTAATGAAATAATCTCTACCTTCCTTGAACCTTGAAAGATCTGCAAAGAAGTAAGAAAGGTAGTCATAATCAGCGTATTTGTTGAGAGTTCTGTCAAAACCCTTGACGAAACAATCCATCAAACAGTCAACCGCATGAGTTGATTTGAAGATTTTTTTCTGTTCATCGTCGTGGTCTATTTCTAACTCAAAAACTTTTATAATCGTATCATTCTTGGCCAAGTTGGTCAATAAGATACACATCAAGTCAGCATTTGTGTTGGTCACTCTGATGATGGACTTGACAAGGAATTTGAGAAAGTCCACATCTTCGACCATCAAGTCTCGGGCTTTGGTATCAGTACATAAATTAGCTAGTATAGTTACTGATTGAGAAACGGTGGTCTTTTGGGAGTCCTGTGCGAGCTTCTTCAAGTCTTTGATGGATTCATAATCATTGTAGGAGAAAACCAGCTGGTGTTCCCCTTGAGAATACCCCACTAGATTGTCCAATGCAATTTGGACTACTGCTGGTTGAGGTGAGTGCAAAAATGTCACAAGTTCTTCGAGTTCTGTAGGCATGTTAAAAAATATTTTCGATGAGCATCGAGAAGAGTTGGGTAGATATAGAGAGATTCGAGGATTACTAAGTCGACATTTAAAAGTGTAGATTTACTGGAACAGCTGAAGAGGTTCTTCTGGCATTGAAAAATAATGCAGTTTATGTAGTGCTTATAGCTTTCATCTACTAGTTACCAAATCACGACGGATGTCAATAGTCTACAAATTTTTATCCAAGTTTCTTCAAATATTAGCGAAGAAGTTCACTTGGTCAGTAAGAGTTCTTTCTCTGGCATATTTGACTTGAGGGTCTTTGACATCACCCTTGACGGCAAATCCATGCGAAACCTTCGAGAAAAGGTTAATTTCCCACTTGAGGTCTTCCTTCTTAGCCAAGATTTCTTCGGTTTTATGTCTTAAGTCCACCGTAAATATAGGGTCAATAATGGCAGCCGAAATAATGAGTGGCTTGGTAACTTCTTCGACTTCTTTTTCTTCTACAAAAGATGGGTGAGCAGCAGCAGCAGCATCTAAAAGACCATCTTTGCTCAAGTTTTGAATAGCGTACTTAGCACCGAAGCAATAGCCAATACCTACCAACTTCTTTGGCTTGAATTCCGATTTAATCTTAGTTAAGAAACCATCGACAATTGGACGGGTGATTTCAGAAGTATGCTTTGGGACCCAAGTCTCCAAGGATTCCTTAATTGGATCGCCCTTTAAAATATCCGGGATCAAGACCCTATAGCCAGCCTCGCTAGCAAAGTAATCGGCAATGAGTAAGACATTTTTCTCTTTATGACCGAAGATATCAGTTAAAATCACTAGAACATTATCGTTACCATTGGCCTCACCGGTTGAATAAGTGTCTAAGCCGGCAATGGTACTGTAAGAACCAATTGGGGTTCCCTCGTGAATGTTTTTTTCGAGGCAGCAAGGTCCTGGTGGATTAGAAGCCATTTTGTTACTAATTGAGTTCACTAGTGTTCCGGAGCTGTGTTCCGGATCTGTGTTCTTATATATTCTGAATTAGTGGCACGTACACGACCTTTACTGTTTCACAAGATCTCAGGAGTGAATTGGCTTGGACAGTTAACACCGAATATAATATGAACCTCTACTATCCGGATGTCGCAATCCCACACCGGCAATTGATTAGGAATATTGTTCAAATTAGCCATCAGAGAAAAGTAGTTCTTGGAATTTCGAGAAATTCCAGACAAATAATATAGAAGTCATGTTGTACGTGTGAAGAAAGATAAGAGAGTTTTCAAAACTGTATTACTAAATTGGATGCATTTGCTTGAAAAAGTTAACATTCGAAAACAAGTGAATTCGGTTACACCGTAGCAAAATTCGAGCAGAGAGAATTAAATGACGCACTAGAATATTCGTGCGATTTTACTACGAAAGCCACACGAAATGTAGGGAGAAACTATCTCTCCTGCGAAATTTCGGGGCTCTCCAGTATACTCTTATGACTTTTCTACAGGTAATTCATCAGTTTACAGTATCGAAATATTAGTGATAGATTATACGAATCAAAACTTCCCGAGAGATACTGTTGTCCTATTGTGGCAGCCCCTTAGTTAGAAAGGGGTTTTGAATATGTCAATTGCCCTCCTTTGGTAACTCATTCTGAGTGATCTCAGTTAACCCTGGAGAACTCAAAATGTCGCAGCGACAATCTTGTTAGAAGAGGTGTAAACTCTTTCTTGTTGACTTGACAGGGGGAACGACACAGCAAATTGGAAAAGAAGCAATGACACGACTACTAACTCACCTATCAACTGGTATAAACATGTTCCCAAGCTTTAAGCAGCGTTCGAATCTCTTTGAATTCCCTCCAACAAATGAGGACAAACTACATCCAGAAAACATTAAAATTCCATGAAATTCCAACGTTGCAACCACAATTCATCTCGTAAAATTCTTGCAAAGATGCCTTAACAAGAGGTAACTAATCTTCTCGTTGCTATATGAGAATAGCAAGAAACGCTCAGTTCAGTGGAATAAGTGTACGTCATGCCTTACCCATCAGTAACTGATGTTGTTCATAGATCAAATAAGCTGCTGAATGCAGGTCGCGTAAAATGGGTTCTAACTTCAAGTAGCTTCGTATTTACATTATTCATCTATAGACATTATGTATTAGTTTTCAGCGTTAGCTTGGGCACTGTATTGGGCTTGCAATACCAAGTTTTGACTAGCATCCATTCTGGGCAACATCACTTCGATCATTCTAATTTTATCGTTGGTGGAAAAGGCCTTTGAAGTGAATAAGTCCTCAGCTTCGCCAATGGTCGAAATCCTGATGGCTTCGTAATTCTTAGCGTTGAACAATGGCAATAAGGCCAAATTGTTCCATGGTTGAATATCGTTGTAACTAGCATTAACACCATGAATTAATCTTTCAATAGTGTAACCATCGTTGTTCAATACGAAAAGATATGGTTTAGTGTTCCACTTAACCATAGTAGAGATCTCTTGGACAGTCAATTGCAAAGAACCATCACCAATGAACAAGATGACTCTCTTCTTTGGATCAATTTCTTCGGCGGCCATAACAGCACCTAAGGTAGCACCGGTGGTGAAACCAATGGATCCCCACAATACTTGAGAAATACCAACGGTGTTGTTAGGGAATTTAGATTGGACAATACCAAAAGCAGAGGTACCTGTCTCGGTAATGATGATATCGCCTTCTCTGAACCAAGAGGAAACTCTTGTCCATAACCATTCTTGGGTCAACTTAGTGTCTCTTGCAGCAGGAGTGTTAACTAACTTGACTTTCGGAACGGGTTGAGGGACGTAGTTGGAACAGGCAGCACCGATCTCTTTCAATAAGTGTCCTAAACATTCTTTCATTTGAACACCGGGGAAAGTTGCTTGTCTAATCTTAGTGTAGTCAGAATGGAATTCAACAACGTTTTTAGTTCTGTAAGAGTAGGAGAAAGAACCGGTGTTGAAATCGGATAACAAAGCACCCAAGGATAAAATCAAGTCGGCACTCTCTACTGCTTCCTTTACTTCAGGGTCACTCAAAGTTCCAACGTAAACACCTCCGAACCTTGAGGCAACAGAATGGGCACCATTCAATTTAGCGTTCATTTTCTTTATCAAGTTTGGATCATTGTCAACTAATTCACCACTGATTCCACCTTCATCAATAGTACCTTTACCCATTGGGGTGGTGAAAACTGGGAATTGGGTGATTTCAACCAATTTCTTAGCCTCCTGCTTACAATCGTGTCTAGCAGCACAAGCATCGACTAAGATGACTGGGTTCTTGGCTTGGCTTACCAACGACAAGACGCTTTCAATAACTTCAGCCTCAGCTTCTGGGTCGTTAGGTTTCAAAGACAAGTCAATAGGAGCGTCCAATAAACTAGCCGGGACAGTCAAGTCGACCAAATTGGCTGGCAAACCGACATACACTGGTCTCTGGTAAATGTATGCGTCTCTAATACATCTGTCCAATTCTTCAGGAGCAGAGTTGATATCCGAAATAAAGGCAGAAGTGTGGGAGATATTGTTAGACATTCTGTGGAAAACGGTGAAATCACCGTTACCCAAAGTGTGGTGCAACAACAATTGTTTAGCTTGCGAAGAGATGGATGGGACACCAACAACGTGGAGCAAACCAACGTGTTCTGCATAAGCACCACCAACACCGTTCAAGGCAGATAATTCACCGACACCAAATGTGGTAACCAAACAAGCCAATCTCTTGATTCTGGAATAACCATCAGCAGCGTATGCAGCGTTCAATTCGTTAGCGTTACCGGCCCATCTCATTCCTTCAACCTCATAGATTTTATCCAAAAGGGAAAGATTGAAATCACCAGGCAATCCGAAAATGGTTTGGACTTCTAATTGTCTTAACCTTTCAAAAAGATATCTTCCTAGGGTAATTTCGGCCATTGTTTGTTGTATTGTATTTGTTTTTGTAAGTTGTGATTCTTGATGAAAGTATTCATTTAGAAATTTTGAAGCCTTTTATAATTTTGCACCCGTATGCGTATTTTTGGGATAAGCGCATAACCAGATCGCCTATGCGCATTGTGTCATCAACTGATTTTGGGACTTATTTTTCCGGCCGGATAATCCAGGGGGACTAATATGCCGGAATTTGTTTCTGATCAGCTGGTCTGATCATATGGTTGGGTTTCAGTGGACTTGTGGTGACCACCATGGGGGATAATACGATGCGCCGCCAAATCACTCCAGGTGTACTACTCGGTCAATGTTGAATAAAGTCTAGGTAACCCTCACCTGAATATTTTGCACTTCGGGTGGTATTGCCCCATACTTCCACTAGATGATTTCCGAGCTTGGAAAAGGTGAAGAAGCACAACGTGATGCGAATTACACAACCTCGTTTATCAACGCATTAGCCCCTTTGACTTTAATATCTCAAACCAACCTTCGATTGGCTTATTTGTCTTTTCTTGGGAGTTCTTAAAGCTTTCCGTCATCGCTCTTATCATTGAGCATACTTTGGTAGAACTCTCAACAGATAGTGCACTAGAAAACTACAGGGACCTTTTCAAATACCAATGGTTGCTTTCTATTGTGTTGGAATGTCTGATTACATAGCTTAGAATGCAACTACAAGAGATTCAGGTGCTATAGAGTACTACGCAAAGCAAATTAATGACACGGCTAGTATCGGGACTCTTTTTTCTCGGGTTACTTACAATACTACTAGGTCGTTGTAAGAGGCAGGATCAATTTGACTTTTTCGAGCTCGGACACTCGAACCTAGAAAAACCAAGAAGTCCTCCTGAAGCCTGCATTGAACCCTTCGCCGGTTGATCTGATTGCTCCGTAAAAAAGAAGATTCTTAACAATGAAGGTGTATAGTGGTAGCACATACAGATAAAAAGAAAAACTTGGTATGCTTCTGTACAGTTCGAGATCGTCTCGGCCTCTGCACAGTCTCATCGATGATTCGAATAATCTCGGTAATCTGAAAACAATAGCTATAGTACTGCGCAATTTCATTATCGAACAGCGGAGAATATCATATTCACTCGAGCTTTGGTGGATGCTGGACATCGCCTTCTAAGGTTAAAGGCATGTCAATCTCTACATTAATCTATGCTCATTACTTCATTATGGTTCTCTGCTTCTTCTGGCTCATCCTCTTCGTCAATCTTCCGCTGCTTCAAATACAGTGTCTTCTCTATATGTGGTTTGAGACCCCCACCAAAACTTGCCATAAGCATTATTTGCACTGTCACTATGGTTCCTAATAGAATGACTGTGATGACTCCAAATGTAACCAAAGAGCTTCGACCAGGAAAGTAGTCTCCTGGCACGAGAGTGACACCATATGCCGACGTATACTTGGTGTACAACCTCACCATTTTGAATATGACATAGGCTATGCCTCCTAAATATACCAAAAGGCAGAGAAGTGTGAGCCATAACCACTCTCGCGAGGCAGCTATATCACTAATGATCAAAAGAATGATTGTAAGTGGTAATACACACACAGTTAAAATGAATTCCGTAGACGTTCTGTCCCTGACCATTATAATAATAAATTGGATTGTGAAACCAAGGAAAAAAAAGAAGCCAAAGATCAAAAGTGACCGGTGTATCTGAAAGATATGGTATCCTCTCTTGACTCTTAAATCACCCCCAATGACTTTGAATCTGAACCAATTTACATGTGGTTTGAGATGCTTGAAAAGAAGATATGATTGTGAAACTAGGGTAGCTGCAAGTACGCATATGGCCAGAATATTAGTCGCTCGTGTTGCAATCCGCCAATTGCCTGTGAGGTCTTTGAATATCTTGTTTGTTTCGTGGTACTGGATTCCGGTGTATATCAACATACAGGCATAAAACAAGCACAACATCAATAGTGTCAACATATTCTTGGTTATCAAGGCCACCACAGTTATCGTTACCGAAAAAATGGCTGCAAAAATAAAGAGAGCTAAAAATATAGACATTTCTTCATATTGGGAGTGAGAACCGATTTGATGCTTGTGAATATTAATAACGGAGTACATGTAAGCTTCGAATACTAGTATCAACAAGGCACAAGCCAAAGAAATCATAAAGCAAATTCTTGCAGCCATTCGATATTTACGAAATGCCGGAGAATTGGGGTTTTGAGAATCACGTGTAGTCGGAGGAGCTGGGAGAACAGGGGAAGCTGTGCTCACAGTTGCATTTTCAGAAAGACCAGCTTCCTGTGCAACATTGAAATTGCTTGATACGACACTTTGGTCGTCTCGCACACGAGAGTACTCAAAGAAATTATCTCTCAGTATATTCACTGGAGTTTGAGAAGCCATCGTTGGGGGTTTTATCATCTGGGGATTGGTTTGTGTATAGGCTACTCGAGGTAATTTTGATCAATTTAAACTGATCTTCCGCTTGACATCTCGCCTATGTTCGCGTGATGGTTATAATGATCCAACGACCAGAGCTCCTATTTGAAAATAACGCTCATGAGTGGAGAGAAAAAAGAATGGTGATAACATTACTTATGGCTGTGTTGATAAATGCGAAGAGTGCGTGATCTGAGGCTCAGTATATAAGCCATAAATCTTGACAGATGAAAGTCGACCGATGACACACAACACCAGGCACCTTTATATACTTCGAACTGTCACGGATCATTTGCAGCAGTGTATTGTGCACAAGCCGCTTGTCACGCATCAAATTTAGCCGAAATAACTTTAATCTCTTACGCATGCAGAGATAGTTGCACTACTTCCTAAATATTTAACGGCTTTCTACACTCAAAGCGTATACTTCTCTCACCGACAACGACTTAACCGAAGCACTTCTCAATTCAGTAGTATTAGTAAAGTGTCGCTGTGCGTAGTTAAGGAATTCGTAATGAAGACCACCATGTTCAAAGGCCGTAAGGCCAATACCTGGCATGCAAGAGGGACATCCACCACTTGCTCATATAGGCTCATATAGCTAATCACTGCTCCAACCAGATCCTTTCAGATCTCTCCTACCAATATTCATTTGCAACCGCAAAGTCGTGCCCTCAATGGCATAACATAGTATGGTCTTCGCGTAGTTATCCTCAATGACAGTACTTCAAGGTGAAAAGGTCAAAGAACTTCAAAAGACCAAGACCATTGGTCTTATCGGCCTCGGTGATATGGGTGCCATGTATGCCCGCAGGTTCAGCGAGTCTGGATGGAAAGTCGTTGGCTGTGACAGGGAGGAATTGTACGATAGCACAGTGGAGAAATTTAACGGCCTGAATATCACAATCATGAAGAATGGCCACCATGTTTCTCGTGTCAGTGACTACATCATTTACAGTGTGGAGGCCAAAGTGATTTCCAAAGTGATTGCCTTGTACGCCCCTTCTTCGAAATTTGGTGCTATTTTGGGTGGACAAACCTCGTGCAAGGAGCCAGAGGTTCAAGCATTTGAGGAGTTGGCTCCCCAAGATACTAAAATCATCACAATTCATTCCCTTCACGGCCCAACTGTTGACCCAGTAGGACAGCCTTTAGTCTTGATTCGTCATCGTGCGGAAGATGATGCCGACTTTGACTTTGTGGAAACGTTGGTGTCGTGTTTGAAAAGTAAGCATGTTCATCTTGGTGCCAAGCAGCACGACCAAATCACCGCCGACACCCAAGCAGTGACCCACGCTGCTTTCTTGTCGATGGGCACTGCGTGGAGAAGGCTATTTCAATACCCGTGGGAAACTCCTAAATGGGCCGGGGGTATCGAGAATGCAAAGATGAACATATCCATGCGTATCTATTCGAATAAATGGCACGTCTACGCCGGATTGGCCATCACTAATCCTTCTGCCCATGCACAGATTCTTCAATATGCCAAAAGCGCTTCTGAGCTTTTCACGTTAATGATTCAAAACAGGAAAGATGAATTGACAAAGCGGTTGTTGAAAGCTCGTGATTTGTTCAAGCATCTAGACCACAAAAAACTACTTCTAGATGATACCTTACTTGAGAAATATTCCCTAAGCAACATTCCTCTGGGTGAACGACAGCCAAACTCCCATTTATCATTGCTTGCAATCGCTGAAACCTGGGTCCAGCTCGGTGTAAGCCCCTATGATCATATGATATGCTCCACGCCTCTCTTCAGGATATTCTTAGGGGTTACCGAATACCTTTTCTGTACCCCAGGGTTACTTGAAGAAAGTATTGATGTAGCATGTAACGATCCCACGTTCAGGAACGACGATTTAGAGTTTGTTATTGCTGCAAGGCAATGGTCCGATGTTGTCACTTACGGCAACTACGACTTGTATAGAAGGCAGTTTGAAGACGTGCAAGAGTTCTTTGCTCCTAAGCTCAAGGAGGCCAATGCTGTTGGTAATGAGATGATCAAGATAATTCTCGCCAGAATTCCGGAAACCGACAAGGTAAGGTGAGCGGAGACCTGACCAATAATAAGAGCATATAATCAAGATAATGTGATTACTAACGTGGTTATATATTAATATTATATATACAGTAAGTAAAGGGATATTACAACTGTTCCTCCTTGATAACATCCATCAACCAATCTAAACCTTCGGTCAAACCCTCACCTTTCAACGCACTTGACGCAACAATACTCCAGCTTCTATCTTTTAAATCAGTCAAATTTAATGCCTGTGAAACCTCTGCTGCTGTCAAAGCACCTGGCTGATCTTGCTTATTGGCAAACACTAATAGAGCGCTATCCAAAAGTTCTTCTTCCTTTAACATCAAGTGTAGCTCCTTACTAGCAATATCAATTCTATCCTTGTCTGTTGAATCTACCACGAATATGACGGCGGCCGTGTTGTTGTAATAACATCTCCAATACGGTCTAATCGATGTTTGGCCACCCAAATCCCATATATTCAAAGTTAGGTTTTTGTATTTCAACGTTTCCACGTTGAATCCAATGGTTGGCTTTGTGGTTACCACTTCTCCCATCTGCAAGCGATACAAAATGGTGGTTTTACCAGCACCATCGAGACCCAAGATTAGTATTCTTATCTCTTTTTGAGCGCCAAAAATCTTCCCAAAGATGTTTGTAAAACTGAATGCCTGTCCCATGCTGCGTGCTGATTATGGGAACGTGGGGATGATGATTGCAAACACTACAAAGTTACGTGATTACAAATGTGGAAATGCTGTCGAATCGATATTGATATTCGCGGAGGAAGCTGGGACCGAAAATAGTATACGTGTGTCTTGTCATGCATCGCAAGATCAGAAGCTTATGAGTTTGCCGTGATACTTCGAAAACTTCCCCATTCCGTGTAGTGTATATTTATATCAGTGTAAATTGTTTCTTTGTGACTTTTCTACTCTGGTTCTAGGCTTGCTCAAACTACTCACTCAGGCTTCGTTCACTTTCCAATAGAAACCGGCTTATCGATCGTCTGATTACTGCGAATTGCGAAACACTTCTTACCCCCATGCCTAGAGGAATATTAAGAAACAAAGAGGAAGCAAAGACTCCGCCATCAGAGCATGCGGATAAATTAGACCGCCAGGAGGTGATCCGCAATACAAGAATAAATGCCCAGTTAAATCAAGAGAACTCCTCAAAGGGGGACGAGCTACGGAATAAGATCGCTGCCGAAAAAGCACTGCAAGGGGATCACTTAAATGAAGATGACAAGGAGTACCCCGAGCATTTGAAGTGGGATGAGCTCAATCTCTACCAAGCGGAGCAACAAAAGGCTGCCACCATGAAAATTGACGAACCCAAAACCCCTTATGAAGGAGGATTTGACCCGACCGGTGAGTATTATCAAGAAGACAATGAAGAAATCCCCGACTTTGAATTGGGTGATGCTGCTATCTCAGAGAAACCTCCGCAATCTTTAGGAGGTGGCGAGATTATCAAGGATGAAGAAGACGAAGAAGACGAAAACGAACAACCACAGAAGCCTTTGACCGCAGAAGAAAGACATAAGAGATTTGAAGAAATGCGGAAGCAACATTACCATATGAAGGGGGCAGTCTTGGGGAAAAAAATCGATATCGACGATGAGGAAGACTGAATCTCTTCCATTTGATTGAGTTGTGGTGTAGATTATATATCATCTATATTTAGATAGCAGGTGCTATATCTATACAAACTTAGAAGTATTTCAAGCTCACCTTCAAAGTGGAAGCGGCTTCTTTCAAGGAGTCCTTGGAGATGTTCTTCGATAAAGAAGCGAGTTGTTCATCATTCAAAGAATCAACAAGAATTTCCAAATCAGCATCGATGGCACTGGCATTGGCAGCGTCACCGAAATAGTCATTGTCCTTACCAGCGTTTCTGATGGCTCTCTTTTGCTTCTTCTTAGCGGCCTTGGCAGCTTCCTTGGCTTTTTTGGAGCTAGCTTTAGCGGTGGCAGCTTCTTCGGCTGCCTTCTTGGCGGCTTCTTCTTCAGCAGCTTTCTTAGCAGCAGCTTCTTCTTCGGCCTTTCTGGAACCAGCTTCTCTTTCCCACTTCTTTCTTTCTTTTTCTTTCTTGGCAGCTTCCTTGAACAACTTGATTCTTGGATCTTCAGAGTATGCTCTTTCAACCAAATCGATAACTCTCTTGTTGTCTTCTTGCTTCAACTTCTTTCTGTTGCTGATATTCTTACGTTCGATGTAACGCTTGTGGTCTCTGTTAGCGGTGTCATCTGGAACATCTTCATCCTTGAATTCGAAAGTCTTCCAAGAATCAAACTTACCCCAGAAAAGGTAAAAGTTGTCGACTTCTTCCTTGGTAGATTCGATGGTGCCCAAAGCAGGAACTGGCTGCTTCTTGGAGAATCTACCCTCCGCTTCAAATACTGGTCCCCAAGCTTCGAAAAAGTCGTACTGGCTCTTTGGAGTTGGAGGCTGGACATCGGCATTTTCGTCAACAGAGTCGAATTGTCTTCTCTTGATTGGATCCAACATGACTTCGAAAGCTTTTTGAATGATCTTGAAGAACCCATCTTGTTCCAAACCACCAGAAGCGGACTTTTTATCTGGGTGGTGCTTCAAAACTTGCTTTCTGTGAGCTCTTCTGATCTGGTCTTCAGTAGCTCTCCATCTTAACTTGGACAAACCTAAAACTGCATACAAGTCAGCTGTTTTCCATTCTCTTGGGTCATGGTCCAATAACTCTTCATCTTGGTCTTCGTCACCAATGTCGTCGTCTTCGTTTTCTTCAACAACCTTAACGTTCTTAGCAGCTTCTAATTTTTCAAACTCTGACCAGGTGTGTCCTCTCAAGGTTCTGGTAGCGTGAGCAAGGAAATAACGTCCAACAGGTTCGATAGGACGACGCACTGGAGTGGATGCTTTGATCTTGGAGACTGGAACCTCAGAAGCACCAGATGGTAAAGATGGTAATACAATAGACATTGATGTGATAAAAATTTTCTGTCTCAAAATTCTAGCAAAAATTCAAAGTTGCAAAAAGTGAGGGATAGCTGTTGGATATAATTATTGATATAGTATACAAAGTTCACAAGACATTTTCATGAAAAGCTGTTTCTTTAAGTTACTTCATTTCTTCGAGGGTTTTTTTGGAAAATCAATCAGTTACTTAAAAGACGCTTCAATGAAGAGAATAGCCTTAATTGCGAAGCTGTGTATATACAGAAAGCACTTCTTCTGAATGGTATGTGACTGCATGACAACAAATGTCCTAATGTAATCAACCTAGTACGGTTAATCACTTCCATCGAGTATGAGGTACAAATATCTCAATGGCGAACTACTGAATATTAATTGATTCGTAAAATTCACAACTTCAATCTTTAACTACCGCCATATCTAAAACCTCAACTGTTCCTTCTCCTCTCTTTATTTTAGCGTTCTCACCTTGTAGAACTTCGACTATAGACCTGTAATTAGTAGGATCTATTATGCTGATCACCTCAAACACCTTTTCCCCTTGATGTTCGTCCTCAATCACATCTAAAAGAGATTTCAAAAACTGCTCATACACACTGTCTTTAACTCTATTAACAAGTATGACCTTGACTTTCATTTGTGCTCTGACAATTGGGAATATTTGTTTTGACACAAGCAATTTTATGGCTTCCATGGCCTGCGATTTAGTGGACTTGTTTGGGTTCAAATGGAATTTCAACTCGTTTAATGCTTTTTGAATCATACTTGGAGGATATCTCCTCTTGGACTTTGGGTTGATGCATTTTGTGGAAATGATATTCAAGAATTCATTTTGTTTCTGACGCAAATTGGCACTCCTCTCCTTTTCGTTCAATTGAATTTCACCTTTATCCAATATTTCGGCAATGATCTTATCTTGATCTGTGGTACCAAATGCCTGGAGTAAATCTTCGTTATTTGCAGTTTGTCCCTTAGATACGTTGGTGAAAACCTGGGGTATTTGTAGAACTTCATCTAGATCTTTTTCAACTCTCAGTCTCCAATCCTGAACTTTGTTTTGATAACAAGCAATTTCGAACCTTTTTTTGCCCCTCTTCATTCTCACCATCGACACATTGGTAAGCCGGATTTGAGTCCCTGGCTGATTGATCACTGCCATTTTCGGGTGAAATCCTTAGTTTTGAGTTCGTGAGATAAAAGAGTGAGATGAGAATTACGATTACGAAAGAGGGATTAAAAAAATCTTGTATAACTTGGTACAAAGGTTTATATGAAGCTATAAATAAGGATATAAAAGAATATTACTAAGGGTTAATAGTATGACTATATGAGTATTCTTCGCCAAATAAGCACACTGGAATCCCACCGCAATATCCGGCTGCTTGGAACTTCTCTCGCCTATCGTTGTTTCTCTTAATAACTTATGCATTAAAATCTATTTAGTATTTATTCATCGTCTTCGTCTTCTTCACCAGCTTCCAAAAACTTGGCCCTGACCTCATGCCATGATTTACCCTTGTTGTGGTGTTGGTACCAAGAGGTAACAGCTGTGTCGAAGAAACCTTCAAAAGCAAAAGCACCGGCAAAAATAGTGGCGACGTAGACAGAATTTCTTTGGAATAAAGCAGACAACTACACTGTTAGTATAATCTTCGGATTGACCAGTAGATATTAGGACAGCTATTGAAAAGCAACGACCTGGGTGACATTTAGAACATGCTGGACTTGTTATAAACAAGACATAGGCGAGCTGTAGAAGGGCTTTCGTTGAACAAAAAGTCCCCGCTCAGCCCAAACAAGTCGACAAGCTTACGGGTGCAATCGACAGACAGTAGGAAGAAACATTCCAAAATTGATTTAATTCTATTGGATGTTCCTTGAATTCATGGTGGAAAAATCCTGGGGAGTTCAAGGAAAGAGAAGGGCAATGTGCACCTTACAGTTTCCCAGCTTCAACAATATGCTTGTGGTCCATTTATCTAACATTCCTTGGAATATTTACATACCATCTTATAATAATCAGTTCACTTGAAATGAAAATTTGTTGATTACAGTCGCATTAAAATGGCGACTCCCATTGGCTGCGCGATGTTGCAAAAAACTGTATGTAAGAGACCAGGGAAGATTCACTCACCTTCTAGCAATATCACACAAAAGGGTTGGAATTATAATAACTGTATTGTGACTGAGCTTAGTTTTGAATAATGCTATAAACTCATCTGGCCTGTATATACTACATATTTACTCTAAATTAGCGGCAGATAATTTCTCACCGGCTTCCGTAACTTCATCTGCCTTACCGCTACCGGCTCCTGGGTACTTACTTCCTTTGTTCTTCACTTTCTTCTCCTTTTTGACCTTTGGCGCAGCTGCTGGGTAACCTTTAGCTTCAGCTTCACGGAACTCGGCGTTAGAAGCAAACTCATCCCTGATAGGGGCCACCAATTCAATGATCTGAGTCACCACTCCCGCCTTCAAATCCACAGGGGACAATTTTTGGTCGGCAAAGTCTTGCTTCAATTCTGCAAAAGATGTGTAAGTGATTGGACCACCGTACTGCTCAGGGCGGTCAATATGGAAGTGTAAATACCCTAGTTGTTCTTTTTTCAACTCTTGAATTGGTTGAACAATATTCTCTACAAATGACAAAACACCATTGTTTTCCACATTACCCGCTTCACAAAAAGCACTCCCAATCTTTTTACGGATAATCTTGTCGGTCTCTAAGACATCAATTTTAGAGTTTGGATCAGAGGCACTCATTTTACCACTTTGTCCCAAGCCAGGAACCATAGGGTTCATGAGATGTCCCCTTTTCTTGAAACCTAATGAAGGCAAGTTTTCTTCTGCAAGCGTGAAAATCTTTCTCTGGTCCACACCACCAAATTGGGCATCAACATCCAAATGCTCTTCATCCAATGCTTGCATTAATGGATAAATCAAACCAGATAATAAGGGGTTACTCACCTGCTTAACGACATCAGCACCAGCTCTTTTGGCATCGTGTTGTCCTACAATGTTGGACAATTTGAAGATATCCATGGTGTATCCTTTTTCCAACTGGTAACTGGAACCAAGCACAAACGTCAATTTATCTACTGGCACGTTAATGCTCTTCAAAATGGCCTTGACAACAAATTCGTAGTACTTCGCTCTTTCACCAACTACTTCAAGAGGAGCCTTCATATTATCCAAATAAGCATGCAAATCAGCCAACAACACCTTGACGTTACACCCAGCTTTCAAGAAATGGGCAAGTTTGATCATAGGGACGAAGTAACCACAGTGAGGTTTACCGGTAGGAGCGGTACCCCAGTAAATTTTGAGAGGACGTTCATCTTTTTCCAAGATCTCTTTGATGATTTGGCCATTCAAAACTTCCTGAAGGCCTTTGGTGATCAATGCATATTTCTCTTCCGGAGTTTTTGGGTCCATATTGCAGTTATGACTAAATTTTTCAGTTTAATTTTTCACCAGGTCTCAATTTTTCTCACCAGAAATTTGATTTTTTAATCTGCTACAGTTTTCTGCAATTACCTCGCGAATTGATTAGGACTTTAGCTTCTGATAATTCGAGGAAAGAAGTATGAAGCAAGACGACCTCAAAAAGTTCTTGATTTCTTTGCCTAGAAGACTCTCGTATAAATTTGATTCCAAAACATACAAGAGTAATTTATACAAGGCATTGTTCTATGCCATTACTAATGATGGCGAATTTTTGGAGCAACTATTTCCCAATATATCCCATGTAGAGATCATGGAATTGAAGGACTATGAGTTTGGACTATTAGCAGAAGAACAACAATTTTACCAAAGCTCAAACTCGTCTACCGGTGTCTACACCCATCCTAAAGGAAGTGCCTGCGCTAGAACTTTGAAAAAGGGCGAACCAGTCTTTAGATGCGACGATTGTGGATTTGATCCGACGTGTATTTTGTGTGTGAATTGTTTCAATGAAGATGACCACGTGGGACATAGTGTTCAGATGTACATATCGGGTGGATCTAGCGGTGGTGTGTGTGATTGTGGTGATCCTGAAGCATTTGTGAGACCTTTGAAATGTAAGTGCCAGAGATTTGAAGATTCTACCAAAGCATTGGAACCGGCATTCAAAAGTGCAGTCAAGACTACTTTGGGGATAGTGATGGATTATTGTCTTGACGTGATGAACTTTAGCTTAGCTACTTTACCCTTTATTCACAAGCATATTGATAAGGACCATTCCGAGTTAACCTCTAAGGGACTATCTGAGCTCTCGTCCCTCCCCAAATCGAAATATGGCACAGAAGACCAAATGTCCGACCAGTATTTTTTGGTCCTTTGGAATGACGAGTTCCATGATTTCCCCCAGGCCATCAATGCAATTGTTTCAGTAACAGGCCATAATTCGATAAAGGCAAAGGAAACGGCCATAACAATCAGCGAAGTAGGAAGAGCCATAATAAGAAGGTCATCTTCTCCCGAGGAATTGTTTCCTTACTTGGAAAAAGTGGAAACAAGTGGGTTAACCGCTACTATAATGAATGCAAGAGACTATATTAGAGAAGAGATGATAGCCATAATGATTGAATGGATACAGGATATTCTCCAATTTAACTCGAATTCATCGTTTGTAAATTGCGTTAAGTCCGTACTAGTGGATTTACTCTTAACGCCAAACTATTCCTTCCCACACAAGCTCCCACCCTCCCTTATCAACACTCTTTCAATTAATGTGCGAAGGAGGTGTTTTGAAAATGGAATCCTTTACGATGGGTCGATTGTTGACCTTGGTCCAACTCAACTTGCGGACGGCTATACGGTCAAAGACCTAGTAAAACCAGCGCACGAGGTACTTGAACCTAGCCGAGAAAGGTTTTTCAATTCAAGGATTCAATTTTTACTCCTCTTTTCCATCAGATTCAAATCCTCCACTCGAAAGCTACTCCAGCAAGTGTTCATCCCACCTTTGCTAACGGACATTGATAAGAAACTTATATTTGGTAAAGCTTACATACAGATCTATCCCCATCTTTTGACCTCACTTGCATTAGCAGACAGAGAAGAGCATTTGACAATTATGTCCGATATCAGTCTGCAACTTTTGACATTCCCTACCTGCATCCAAAATATTTATGACGACGACAAATTAGGGCACGTTTTAGGACCTTTATCACAATTGATCGAAGAACAAGCTGGCATTTGGAATTATGATTCAGGCTACCCTAACTTTCATCAAATGTTGACCGGTGATATTGCTCAAAAAAGAGCGTTGTTTGAAGCAATTACAAGAGGATTCCATGATGTGAATTATGTGACCAACTCTTCAATGGCTTCATCCAAACATTGGTATATCTTGAAAAAGCACAATTTGTCCCATCTCTTACTTTTGTTGAGGAACTTTCAAGGCTACTGGGGAATCGAAAGAAAGTATGGTGAACATGTTGAACATGAGATTTTGGACTTTATTGTTCATTTAAAGTACTCTGTTCCCATACTCGAAATTGCTAAGCATGCGGCTGAAGCCCAGTGTGAGACTCGGGACACTTTGAGAAGCGTTGCCAAGCTAGTATTAGGATTTCTTCTCTTGAGAAAGGTTGATCAGAAAGCTTTAGGGATAGCAGATTTCAAAGTCAGCAAAGAGAAGTCTTCATTTGTTCACCCAATAAACTCATTCTTGTCTTTTTTCCTCCAAAACAATGATTTTTCCTTATTCATCGATATATTGGAGGGGTTGAGCAAGCCATTCATGACAATATCGGACATATCGTTGCGAAGTATAGTCCTTGGAGCCCAAGTGAAAACAGGGTTTTGGATTAGAAATGGTATATCTGTTTCAAGACAAGCTTCATTATATACGGATAGTGTAATGGCAGACATTGCTTATAGAAGGGACTTCCACTTGAACCAAATTGCTGTGTTGTTTGATAATCCAAGGTCCACTCTATACAACTTTTTAGACAGATGGGAGTTATTCGATTGGTTCATGGGTAAAGTGACATGGGATCAGACGAATTATGAAGATAGATTTGGGGCCATCGTTGAGAAGTTTATCGTCTTCCTTTACAACTTGATCGTGGATAGATCTGCATTCCTATACTACAATATTCAGGATCGAGTATCATTGATTGCTAAGAAAATGATTGGATACACTTTATGTGATAGCCCCAAGCCGTACTCTGAAATAAAGGAGACTATTGATTCTCATATAACAGAGCATCCAAACTTTGACAAATGGTTAGCACAGCATACCACTTATCAGCCACCCACTAGTATGGTTGACTCGGGATTGTATAGATTAAACCCGGATATGTACGGTGAATTGGATCCATACAGTCTTCATCTAGACTCGAGTCAATCACAGCAAGTGACTGAAGCTATTATCTCATACATTGCCAAATCTAAGAATGTTAAGGAGGATCAAGTTGTATTCACCCCAACAATAACTTTTTCCGATTACGAGTATGTCGACAGACATATAGGTGAATTTTGCAAAACCAACTACTTTGCAAAGTTGATTTACAAACTCTTACAGGTATCGATCGATAATAATGATGAATACTTCTTAGGCCCTCTTCTTCATCTATTCCACGCAGTTTTGATAGATGATTTCAAAATTCATGGCGAAAAGTACATTGCCGATGCATTTATTTCCATCCCAATCAGTGACTTGTTACTCAATATAGCTGAGTCAACGATGAGCAGATTTTTGATCAACAAAGCCAATAATATCTTGAACATATTGATTGAAACAGATGAAAGAGTCATGGATGGTTTAGTTGACTGTTTCGGACAAGTTCATATGACTAAATTCATGGAACGCCGGTTGGGTGCTTCCGAGTCGGAAGTTGACAGAAAGAAAAGATTGGCTTCCTCGAGAAATGCAAAGGTGATGAAGAAATTTGCTAAGCAACGTAAGAAGTTTCTTGACCGAAACATCGAGTTAGAGGAAGCCTTCGCAGAAAAGCCCAAGCTTGAAATCAGAGTTAAGAACTGTGTTTTGTGTGGAGAGCCAGAATCCACTGATGACGTTTTCGGTATTTTGGGAAGTACGGTTAGTTCTTCTATCTTGTGGAAGATGGGAAGTGACCCATTTACTACTCAGACTTCATTTTTACAGTATACGGATACTCAAAAGATTTCGAGCGATGGTGTTTACGGACAAGGATTCAAGTATCCCTCACACATTGAAGAGTCGTCGGAGAGTAAAAACTTTGGTATTTTGAACAACGAGAAGTACGAGGCATTCGTTGCTTCAACTTGTACTCATGGAATGCACTTCTCTTGTTACAGGGCAGCAACGGGCCGCACGAACTACTTCACCTGTCCTCTTTGCCATACGATTCAAAATATCTTTATACCCAGTTTTATACCACCGAATGAAGGAGGGGGTTTATCCCTCGAAGAGTTGAATTATGACCCTATTAATTCAAAATATAACCAGATTTTATGCTCTAGTAGCAAAAACAAGTGTGGTCTTATCATCAGAAAAATGTTTAATGAACAATTGCAAGAACTGTCTATGCTTTCTTTGAGAAGAAATCTCGAAGCATTCTCCAGTGACTTCAACATCAAATTAAGAAGAACAAACTTCTTGATTGGGAACACCCCTAAAATCAAGTATTTTAATACACTTCAAAAAGTGTCCACTGTGATTGCTGATACGATCAAAATGAATGAGATTGTAACCAGGTTAAACGGAGAACAAGGCTACACTCATTTTGTTAAATCTGTACCGGACTCTTCAAAGATTTTGTTGAGATCATTGATTCAATGTAGAGCATTGCTTTTCGAGTTGAGAGAGATGCCTAACTTATTAGGTACCACTTCAGATTTAAAAGAGGAAATCGAAAGGTTTGTAGAGTCAGACTTTCTTGTTGACAATGTTTTCAATGAAGTAGTCATGTTGTTTTTCCAAACCGATGAATCTTTTAGGACTTTAGCTCATGTTGGTTTGATAAAAATGTTTACTATTTGCTTCTTCTCTCTCGCTTTGAGATCACAGAAAAGCTCGTTCTTGCAACAACTTCAATCTATCCCAAAGACTTCTATAAGTGAGGAAACTATGTTAGGACTTGATTTCTTACTCGCTAGAGGCAGGTCACTTGTTACAAGCTATGAGTTAGACGTTGATAAAGCAGAGTATTTGAGTTCTATTTACGAAGCAGTCCAAAAGTGTATGCTACCATTCCTCAGGCAGTTAGTAATTTTCAAAGATGCACTTACATCCATCCACGAAGGTGACAATGAATTTACTAGTCTCCCTGATATTGAAGAACTTCCAGATTTGATTAAAAAGCAGGAAAAGATTGACTCCCCTGATGCTTTGTGCCATAATTTGCATCTACCAACCATCAGAGAATTAATCAGCTCTGTCTCGAAAACCGACAGTTGGGAATTCAAGAAATTTGATGTTATCCTTAATGCTAAGATTCCTAAATATTACGAGAAGGGTATCTTGAGTCTAGACTACCCTGGGGTGGTGAAGTTGATCGATCTCCCCAAAGACTTCTTGGACTGTCTTCTTGATTGCAATGAACAGAATCCCAATGGGTCCTACGATGTTTACGTTTGCGTTGTTTGTGGCACCAAGCTCCAGACTAATGCGACGTCTGACCATATGAAAGGATGCTCTTCCTATACGAACGTATTCTTTCACCCATCTAAAAACAATTTCAAGGTCATCACTCATATTGGCGGCAGCCCCATCAGTTTGTTGCTACCAGGTCCTTACTTGACCGTTCATGGAGAAGTGAAGAGACCCAGCAATTCGGGAAAGGCAACTTTAAATGAATTTCGCTACAAAGAATTGACAAAAATGTTTTTGAATCTAGAATTATACGGGTTTGTGACTAGAACATTGTATGGGAGTAGGAGGACTAATGTTTTCGGTACCCCCGATACTGCTTTTGATGTTGAAACCGGCGATGAAGGGGAAGAAGAAAACGACTTTCTTGCCAGGCCATTCATATGGTAACTGTCAATAGGATGACCTGAATAAGTATGTATTGAGTATTTTGCATTTCATAAATCTATAAAGTATCCCAACCTCCAGCATCAATCACATGATCCAATTTTCTAACTATATCGTTGGCAATATTGTGGTTCAACCAAACATTTCTGATCAATCCATTGTACCGAGGTCTCATTAAGTAGAGAGTGTTGCTTCGTTTACTTTCGATGGGCAACTCCCCATGCAGATCAAGATATGGAGCCTCTATGAAAGAGCCACCATTCTTATGTAGGAGGAGAATGGCCTTTTCTTTGGGCATTAGAAACATCCCAATGTTGTTTGGGCATTCTTTGAGAACATGGGTGGTGCATTGTCCGTGTTGTAAACCGATTGCAGATCGCTGAGCGTCAACTACCCGGCTGCAGAATAGGCAAATAGCAGGGTTTTCAATGCTCGTGTGAGGCTTCCCATACTTATCGGAGTAGTGATACTTTGTGAAAAAGAAATCAAGCCTTTCTGGTAAGTCAATTAGCTTTACAAGACCAGGATACTCCAATTTCACAAAAGTCTCTTCCCTACGGATC
Organism: Yamadazyma philogaea; assembly: GCA_003706995.3. Classification (NCBI taxonomy): domain Eukaryota; kingdom Fungi; phylum Ascomycota; class Pichiomycetes; order Serinales; family Debaryomycetaceae; genus Yamadazyma; species Yamadazyma philogaea. Next base: position 213,096 of record PPMV03000013.1, on the reverse strand, counting down.
TCGGGCAAGTTTTCACAAAAACTGCTGAACCTTTCAAACTCAAAACATTCAGAACCACCATGAGCAAGTTTTTGCAATAAAGTAAATAGGCTATCAATGTTCAAAAATGTAGTCAAACGATCAGCCTCGAAGAACATGCTCTCGAGATCAGAAAAATCGTAGTCTCCTAATTCGGCACATAGAGAAAAAGCATAAATTGCAGTCCTCCTCAAAAAGGGCGTAGCCGCCTTCAAGAACATTGAGTAAAGCACATAACCAAGCTTACTATCATTGACAAACATTTCCTCGTCTCTATTGGGTGAAAATTGTCTCCTGATATCTTTAAAAAGTTTTAAAGCGGTGTTAGCCTTTTCTTCATCGAGAGTGGATATTATGGGCACGTCAAGGATAGTGTAGTCCGCATTTTGGTAGAAGTTGTGAGCAATAATTTCGTTAGTGATCAAATAGATGCTCTGAATCATGTGCGCCACAAAACAAGCTTTAATGAGCACGTTCAACAGGAACCCCAAGCTTGGAATTGGAGTCATATTAACCAACACCTCGAAGAAGTCATCCTGTAGGATCCTCTTATTGAAGCGGTCAGCAGAGTAAAACGAAAGTAATCTGGCAATAATACTTACGTAAATCTCCTTATGTTGCTCCCTTCTATCGTGGTCTTTTGATTTCATGTATAAGGAAGTGATCCTGAATTCGACCAAACATCTAAGAGTTATGATTGTGTTATTTGTGAGTTGTTTGAAAACCAAAGCCAGGTTTGAATATTCACCTCTCAAGGCTATTTCAGCAGATTTGATGGTATTCACTAGTAAGATTGCCGAATCAGTCATGTAATGATTTGGAAAGTAAAGAAAACGCAATCCCTGTGTCATGCTTGACAACAAAACTTGGAAAAAGTCACCAGAGCCCGAATCCTTGGGATCCAAAGCCGAATCTACTAAGCTCTTCGCACTGGGCGTTAGAATGCTAAGCTCCTCGAAAGAAGCATTGGCCGCTTCGACAATTTGTGATACCCATTCCTGCTTGTGTCTTTCAAACCCTTGTAAAGACTTGAATGTGGATAGCAGACCACAATCTACAGGTCCCGGTGCTACATAATCAATCAATTTCCTCTTGTTACTGTTCCATAGAAGTGGCAAAAAGACATTATTGATAGCTTTACAAAGAGGACATAGAAACTCTTTATGTTCAGCGTCTTCTGGGGAGTTTCTGGTTATCTGATTCTGCTTGTTCTTATTGTTACTTAAGTAGTTCAAATAACATTTGAAGTGCATCCCGTGACCACAACTCAGCGCTACCAACTTCTGGTGTACATGTTCATGGGAAGTAAATCCTGGACCTATTACATTGTCCTCCTTGATCCGTTTCATATATGCCTGCCACTTATCCGAGTACATGTTTTCACAATCATCGATTTCATCAACATTCAAGTTACAATTATCGGAAAAAGCTTTCAAGAACCAATACCTATCATCAAAAGGTATGGACCTAAATTCAGTTGACTTGCTCACATAGCAGACAATGCCGAAAGGCCCCACATTTTGAGCTGTATCCTGGCAAAGAATGCAGTGATTCTCTGGAAAATCCCATCCTACGTTGTCTGAGTCTGTCATTTCCGTGTCACTGATGTCATCTTGATCCATATTATTTTTTTTCAAGAACTGACTTTGTTGTTTCTTAAATTTAGCAAGTAACTTTGTCTGCTTTTCTTTAGCTAAGTTTTTCTTTCGATCAATCTCATTTTCTTGGGATATGCCAAACTCGGGATCAAGTTTGGTTCCATCGAATTCCTCAAAAGATGCCATTGCAGAGTTGAGATCATATTTCTCACTGAAAGTCAAGAATATAGCCTTTATCTTGGGATGATGAACTTTGAATTCATCTCTTTGCAAGAAGATGTTAAGAATTTCCCCAATGGATCTATAGTTTTTTCCTGAAAACAGCGATTTACCGGTCCCTCTTAAAAATGAATCAAAAAATGAGCCATACTTTTCAACATCAAGGTTATTCTCGTATGCGCAGATATGGATGAGATGCAAAAGAGTTTCCAATAAGGATTCAGCTTTTTCCACGCCATTGATCTCAATATACATCAATGTTGTAATGATAAAATCTTCGAAGTACGTAGATACTGAAAAGTTCCCCACAAATTTGAACATTCCAAGCTCCGACTGTGGTTTCATTCTCGGATAGATTACGCCTGGTAACAACAAGCTGGATTTACTCTTATTAGCCTTTTCTTTGATTAATTTGAGTGCATCATCCTTTGAGTTTGCAGAGTAGTTAAAGTAATAGGGATTCACTCGAGGAAAGAATTCCTCTTTTAACCTATAGGAGCCAACATCCTTGCTACTGTTCGGAGGAGTAAACGATGTGACTTCCTCGAGTATGATGTCAAATCTTTTATCCGCAACAATATGATCAGGAATTTGACTTGAGAGTTTCGTGTAACTCATGGGTTCGAAGCAAAGATTTTGGATTATTTCCGTCTCAATCCTGATTCTACCAGAAGCATCCTCTGGGAGTCTTCTGAGATATAAGTCTTCCGTTAGTAGGTGAATAAAAAAATTAAGACATTCTTCGACCATATACGAGAGAGTTTTCAAGTCGTAAACCTCAGAGCCAGTGACACCGCCAGATCCTTTTTGGTGTATAACATCTCTTATTTCCAACAACGCCTCCACTCTTTGTTTTGGAGTAGCATGTTCGGGATCAAACTCAAAAGCCTGTGGAATATATCCTTTCAACAATAGCCAACGATTGAGAATGGTGTAGCAAACGAAGTTTGGAGAGTGAAGATTGGAGAATAACTGTATCAAGAATAAATCTCTCATATAACCACTTTCTCTCAAACTAGTATTCTTGTACAATTGTAATTGTGACCGGACACCAAATCCGTTTCTGACCCAAAAGCCGGACTTTACCTGTGACATTAGAACGATAGTTCTGATTGGGTAATCAAATAAGACAGTAGAGCTTGTCACAAGAAATTCCTCACTCGAGTTTTCAAATTCTTTTACCGTGACGTCAAGTACTTCCCTAATCTCATCTATTGATTGGATACTGCATGATTCAAACAACCAGGACACAAATGAGTGAAGTGGATGAAGGAAACTGGCTTTACCTACATCAAGCCTAAAAGATTTTATGCGGCTTCCTTCGAGGGGTTCAATGTCAAACCCTGTGAATGAAGTGTGAATGTCAATAGAATCTTCTTCCAACCTAGGATACCACCCGAATTCCATTGATAAAATGTACTTGAAAACATGACTAATAGCTCTTTTGCTGAGCAGCTGGAATTGAGGGTCGTTATTATTCTTCAAGTTATTGAGGCAATGTGCGGTGGACTCCGCAAACTGATATATTACCAGTACGGACTGGAAAAAAGAGCTATACTCGGGATTTTCGAACTCGACATGATTTTTACTTTCCCTTTTCAATACCGGCCTACCTTGAAAGAGGGCTTGGATATCACAAGACATTGCTATGATGTCCGGAGAGAGGATGACATCTGAATGTCTACTCCTACTCAATATGTATCCAATATCGAAGAATATTTGGCCCCATCTCCTATTTCTCAAACTTTTGATAGAAATATTATGTGAAACTTCGATATTTAGAGGAGACCTTATCTTTTCTTCGGTGAAAAAACCATAGATGGAAGCGAAAATTCTCGATAAGTCTCCATGCTCAACAATTGAAGTTGAGTTTGACGGGCATGTGAATAACTGGGTGGAGAGCGTGGACATGATGTTAAGTTCAGGCTCTCTGTCTTTTGTAAGGAACATATCAGCCACAGCCGGATAAATATCCACGTATTGTGAGGATATGACGTTCTTGAACTTCAAATTCGTGATTAGAGAGGTGGAATACATATCATGGAGGAGGGCTCGAAGAGATTTCCAAAACCTAATATCCAAGTAAATAAAGTACTGGAGTCTAGACCCCAAGTGGTTATTATTTGGGTCATAATCACCTTCATCAAGATTGTAATTACAATCCACACACATTTGGTGATCGAGATTCCATAGCTTTGGCTCAAATCTCCAATGCAGGGATGTGCTATTTCTATCGGTAGAATCCCCACCGGAAGGGACTTTGGGGATATGGTTAAAGAAATCAAGACAGCCGGTATTGTATAGAAGTAATTGATGAAGTTTTGGATTATCTAACAATCCGTTCTCCCACCTCTCGCAAAAGGCTCGACAAAGCAAGTTCTTGCAGATATTGGAGCCCTTGAAAAATTTGCTCTCAGTCAAATCGTTAATCCATTTCAATATCTCGTCACACATGTCTTCTCGAAAAATATCCCTCTTACTTCTTATCGAAGTCGATAGTCCCGTGGCGGCTAAGATACTTTGTCGTTCTCTAAGAAGCTCGATGTTCCGAGAGCTGACCACTTGGGCTTTCCCGTACTCCTGTGCCCTGTTTGCCACCATCACCGCAAACATCTCGACTTTCTTACTGGCGAGTCTCACTCTCTGAATGGCTTCTCTATAGTGTCTGTTCTGATCATTATAAATCATCAAACAGTACTCTTCGCTGTTGAGGTCCGAGATTTCCTCTGTTTCATCGAACCCGTAAGCCAATGCGTTCAAGCAGCTGTTCCCCGAATAGAACTCGATATACTCAGCTGACATCTCATTGAGTGGCAAAAACTGGAGATCCGAATGGGTCATCACATCGATCACGTAGTCTAGAAGGATTCTGAGGGTCGATATATACGATTTCTCTAACTCTTCCGTGACCGGAAGCTCCTGGATGCAGCCTTGAGACGCATAAGGACAGTAAACTTCATTTACCCAGGCTTCCGGGTCACCACAATCGCAAACTCCCCCGTTTTCCCTCAAACAAATGGTGATGTGGACATTGTGGCCCGGGTGAAACTCAGGCTGGTAGCAATGAGAACATAGAGCACAGGTGTCGTCATATCCACATGTAAGACATCGGTATATGGGCTCACCTTTGCGAAATATCCGAGCACACGGCAGCCCAGAGTGAGAGGCATGGTGGTTATGGGAATTGAAGTCAGGGCTATTGAGGCAGCTCTTGTAGTATTTCTTGTAACTGTTATCAAATAAGTCATCGATCAACTGCAAATTCGACGCCGGGTCTTTTGTATTGGACTTATCAAACGCATCGGGGAAGAAGCAGTGTATGAATTTGCCTTGGAAAGACACGGACTTGAAAAGCTGCTTTCGGATCGACTCTCGTACGTCCTCTGAGAAACGGAAGTAGTTCTGAGCCGGAAGCGCAAAGAGAAACCGTTTGAGGTCTCGTGCATTCTGCTCTAAACTCATATAGCCTACGCCGCGAGATCTGGGAAAAAATACACGGTGAGAAGTAGTTGATTGAGAACGTAATGAGTGATAAGGATATAATATTTTATGGGCCTAATGTGGAGAGGAACCGGAAAAAGTTGCAGTATGTTCATGATGTGATGTGCTTGACGCTAGGAGTTGGAGCCGGAGCTTTGTCTCTTGAATCCTTGTATGGAATCTTGTTCTACGTTGTGGGGATGACGTTGACCAACGTAGTCTTTATCATGCTTTGTTGTGAAGGAACACCTGCTAAGTTCTTTAGGTTCCCCTTGACTGAAACGTTCCTCGAAGGCCTTCTGGGAAATATGGCTGGATACATCATGATGTGGTGCTTGGTTTATGCCCTAGTGAAGTAGAAAGATAAGATCCCAAACGGCAAGGCGACGCTGTGATGTCAATCAAAAGAGGTGTGTTTGGTATGTTTCCGCCAGTTGTACAATTATACGGCCACGGTCTTGCGATAAGGTCACACTTCTTACAGGTCTGCGACTCTTCAATCATCTTGGCCGGGCTACATATCATAGAAGCTACGTAAAGGTTTATAGATTCCTAAACGGAAAAATGGAACAATACGAGAGGACGAAGAATTGAGGTCCCAGGATTATATATTGTAGAATGCCTTTCGACAGCATTAACGGTGATTGTGTAATTGAGTCAAAGTTGTCTTTAAAACAAAGACAAGCACAATTACTTATAGGGCTTCACAAGACATGCTCATCTCATAGTGTGTAATCGTTCACCACTCCTGCACCCCGAATCGACAGCTGATCGTTCTCACTATTTTCCAACCGCAGTAATCATTTACGAACCACCATGGAAAAAATAGATTTATCGACCAATGCCAGAAAAATCGAGGATGCTTACCTCAAAGTTGTCAGAAACGAAGGTATCAACTACCTTGTTTTAACCGTTGACAAAAACTCTGTTGTCTCTGTGGAAGAAACTGGTCACGGCGATCTTCACGAATTCGTTGAACACTTTACAGACGGCCACGTCCAGTTCGGGTTGGCTAGAGTGAATGTCCTTGGATCAGATGTCTACAAGAACTTGTTACTCGGATGGTGTCCTTCTAGTGCTCGGGCCAAGGCAAGATTGTCATTTGCCAGCAACTTCGCCGACATCGCAAACGTGTTGGTTGGTTACCATGTTCAAATCACCGCCAGAGACTCGGACGATTTGGATGTCGAGGACTTTTTGTCTCGTATCTCCGCTGCCGCAGGTGCAAGATATTCCATTCAAAGCCTGGGAACTGCTGCAAAGCCAATTGCCTCTAAACCAGCGAGAGTTATTCCGCAACCAAAGACAACACCGATAACTCCAAAGCCGGCACCAACAAAACCAACATCCACTTCCAATGCTGCCCCTGCTAAGCCTTCAAGTGCAAAACCATCTTTTGTTCCAAAATCTACTGGTAACCCCATCAATGTCGGTGGATCAGGCTCCTCGCTGACACCTATTATAACTCCTAAACCTGCGGGATCTGTCAAGCGAACTTCAAACTCTGACGAAGATGACTGGGCAGGGGAGAAAGAAATTGAAGAAAGAGACTTTGATGAAAAACCCTTGGAAGACGTGCCCTCTGCTTATAAGCCAACTAAAGTCAACATTGAGGAATTAAGAAAGCAAAAGTCGGACACGATTTCATCTCAACCTAAGGTCAACACGACTCCAGAGCACACTAGCACAGAAACAGAAGAAGCACCAAAGTCTCTCAAGGAAAGAATGTCTTCTTATACCAGTAATAGAGAGTCCGATGGTAGACTCACCTCTATACCAAAGCCAAAGACTAATCATTCTGTGGCTTCCAGATTCACACCAGCTGCTTCTACCGGTAATGGAGATGGTGTCAAGCAGCCATCTTTCGGGGCAGCTCCAAGCTTTGGTCGGACTATAGACAATAAAAAGGATAAATTAGTTACTGACAACAGAGACTTTGCTTCTGAAAACGGTAAGACTCCTGCTCAAATCTGGGCCGAAAAAAGAGGCAGATATAAGACTGTTCCAAAGGATGAGGATATAGTGTCCGAAGTTGATAAAGTGAGTGAACAAGTCGAAAATGTTGGACTTGCATCAGAAAAAGAACCAACCCCAGAATTAGAAGAACCAGCCCAAGAAGAAAAAGGGGAAGAAAAAGTTGAACCAACACCCTCTCCACCTCCTGTAGCATTACCTAGCCGTACTCTTCCTGCTCGTGATCTCCCTCCTCCTCCAACAAGAAATGTTCCTATCTCAAGAAGCGAAGAACCAAAAGAGCCAGAAACCCCAGAAGATGACGGCCACCAAGAAGAGGAGCCACCCGTTGCTGCTTCTAGGCCTGTCCCAGCTCCACCAGCTACGGAGGAAGAAGCTACTGATGGACCTGATTCTGGCACCAACAAAGGTGCTACCGCAATAGCGGAATACACATATGAAAAGGATGAAGACAACGAGATTGGCTTTGAAGAGGGTGATTTGATTGTTGAGATTGACTTTGTTGATGATGACTGGTGGTCTGGTAAACATTCAAAGACTGGCGAAGTAGGTTTATTCCCTTCGACTTATGTTGTATTACAAGACAATGACGACAATGAGTCTAATGAGCCGGAACCAGCCGCCCCAAGTTTACCAGAAAGATCGGAGCCAGCCCCTCCAAGCTTGCCAAGTAGAGAAGAAAAGAAACCAAGTGCCATAGCTGAATATGCCTACGAGAAGGATGAAGACAACGAAATTGGTTTCGAAGAGGGAGAGTTAATTGTAGAAATTGACTTTGTTGATGACGACTGGTGGTCCGGTAAACATTCCAGCACCGGGGAAGTCGGTTTGTTCCCTGCAAACTATGTTAAATTACAAGAGTGAATAGACTTAAATATTTGATGAACTTGAATAAGAAAAGAGAGTATATAAGATATTCTAAACTCCACGCGTGGTTGACAATGGCAACTGTTTCAAGTACTCTTTGACCGTTTCATAACGAAGGGATCGCTTCTTATAAAATGCCAAGTCTCCAGGGAAAGCATTAATAGCTCTTCTCTTAAGCCATTGACTTTGATGGCAATAATAGAATTCCATAGGTCCTCACCGTTTTTATATTAGCTGGTAGTTTGGGCCAATCTGGTCAAAACTTGTCTTTCACACCTAAAGAAACACTGTTTAGCGAAGTTTACCTCTTAACATTCTGACGGACAAGATATTCCACGAGACTTCCGTGTTCAATTTGAAGTTATAGTGCTACCCATGTATCTGGATAGACCATTTGAGCCAGACTCATAATCGTAACGCTTCAACCGATCAAAAAAATCCTACCATAGAGAGCATCAACCGTTCTTTGTATTGTCGGGCACCGCCGTGAATCGGAAATAATTTTATTATGATCATAAGTTGGGACCAAATCGACAAGAAAGCCCTTGGTACCGCCTCTCAATGTGTATTCAAGGACCTTGTTGAAAAGTTCATCTTTAAAGGCATCCACGTCTTCCTCAATAAGCCTGATGCATGCGAGGCAGAACTCTTGAGGATATTAGTTATTCATTATTGATTTGATGATAAGCCAAATCTCCTTGCCGTATGAAATAGTGGGGAGTTGATACACCATAAACGCAGTTACCATATCGTAGGATCCTTTAGCACCAGTGATTGCCTAGAGATATCATCAACCTGAAGAATCTTATCTGTCTTATCCAAAGCAAGCACACTCCGTTTAGCTGTGACCTCCTTGTAAGCATTTTCAATTGGAGCAGTTCTTTGGGGTGGACGCCAAATCCTTATCGCCATCTTTGGTATTTGGTCTTTCTTGTTTTGAAAGATCTGATCTTTAACGCCTTTATTTCCCATTATCTTGTAGCTCTATCCCACGATCCCAATACATACACTCAATAAAAAGAGATAATACAACACTATGATTATTTATATTATTTCGATGTTTTATATTACTTGGATGTTTAAATAAGATTTTTGGTTTCACTTTTGATAGTAGTGGATGCCAATAAGAACTAAAAGGCTGCGAAAACAAACGAAAACTTTGCAGCCATCAAAATGTCAATTCCTGCGTTACAAACTCCGATGACAATTCAATGCGTTCTATTCTGGGATAATTGCGTAAGAGACAGTGGATGGGGAATATTTTCTCTCCCCGTAGAGTTAAATCGTCCAAAACAATGCCTCGTATGTTACCGACCATGAAATTGATCTTCTTCAAAACATCACTCACCACTGTTATAAGGTAGTTGAAGCCATTTTCGATATCTACATCATCAGCGTCAAATATAGACAGATCAAAGTAAAAATAGCAGTTGTTCAACCTATTATAAGGCGAAGTTTGTGGTGGAGCTCTCTGGTGAAAGTTTGCATGTTCCATCCTGTATATTGTTTCGAGATGATGATTAGAATTTGTGAGGAGGCAGGATTGATAGTAGTCAATAGCATCGGAAAGTACCTCCTGAATAAGATCTAATCCATCGAAGAACATGAAGAAGATCTTCCCATTGAAATCAGCATTCTCTTTATCCGTCTTGTAGTCATCTAAATAGTTAATCAAATCACTGAAAGAGCTTAAATATATGAGACGGTATTGCTTAGGTAATGCTTTATCGAGTTGCAAATTCAAATCTTGCAACTTATTCTCGACTTGCTGGACGGAGCCGTTCGTCAAGACGAGAACGTCATATTCGTAAGTTGGCACGCAAGTAAATCTTTGGATCATATTCTTATCAAAGTGAAGATGTAATTTAATTGGCCCTTGATAAGGTATTTATACAAATCGTCGAAAAAAAGCCTTACAAGATTGTGCGGGGTGATTTCTGCTGTGAGTATAAATACTTTCCGGAAGGCGACAATTTGGGCTTTTGCGATCTCCAAGCTTTTGTTCGTACAGGAAAAAGGTTGTTGACCTCCTTCCCAGTTAGTACTGTTGGCCAATAGGGGAAGTTCATTCTAAAGCAAGTATGAGGTATTAACAGTGGCTCTAGACCTAATGTTGGGGCTGAAAAGCGAGGGCCGTTACGGCCCGAATAATATTTCCCTTTTTTTTTATTTTTTCTCCACACTTCGGCGCTATTCTCCGGGGAACGTTGAGGTCTTCAGAAAAGTGTCTGGGCAGTAATACATGAACTAATTGAAATTCGAGCCATAGAGGTTCTTACGTGTTTCATTTTGCGGGTTTCTACGGGCAGGGTCACAATGTGGGTTCATAAAAGATCCATGTTAATAGAATACGTTGACTTCGACCCCGGCTTTTGTCCCACACTACTCCGCGATGCATTCAAGTACAGCGAGCGGTACCGCTCGCGCCAAAGTACCACAGTAGTGGAGTTTGCAGTGTGGAGAAGGAGAATAGGAGAATATAGGGCAATAACAAAGAGGAAGATCGTTAACGCTAAAGTTGTGCTCGATTTTGATTGGCTACCAAAATAAATCCTATACTTGTGGGGTAATTTTCATGTCTATGACTCTATGATGTAAGTCGTTAGATCGTGGTCGATCTAACCATTTACACCGTTGATTCGTGGGGAATTACTTCTATATTTTTTTACAAATGCAACCCGGTTAATCCCAAACTTTATTCCTCATTTCGGTCCTCGCTCACATGTTCATTCTCGTTTTCATTTTCATTATAATTTTCATTCTCATTCTCATTTCGGTTTTCTGGGGGGTTGTCGTCTGATCTTTTGGGCATATTTACAAGATCGTTCTCCGTTCTGGGAGGCTCAGAGCTACCTTCGCCGGGTGCGCCTACATATTCTTCTTGTTCTTGATCTCGTATTTTTGGTGTGTCTTTGTGTGATTCCGGTGATCCTGCCTGTGGCCCTGGTGCCTCTTGTTCCGATTCTAGGCCATTTACTTGACCCCCCTCGTCCAACTCATCATCCGCTTCACTATAATCATACGAGGGAGGAGTAGTAGGTGGATGTAAACTGTTTAAGGTTATCCTCTCAGCCGTAGAATTAGCATCATCATAAGCATTATAGCTGAACTTATCTGTTGACATTCCAGCAGATGCTTCTTGTACTTGCCAGAATTCTGGGGGGAAATCGTTCTCCCTGTCACTGAAATCATTATCGTCTTCAATTTCAGACCTCTCTAAAAGAATATCTGAGTTGAACTTATTGTACGCCGGAGGGGCAGGTCCCTGGCCTTCAAGCGGAGCATAACCCCATTTTTTCACATTAGCTTCGATAAATACAAATCCTCTTTGTCCCAAGTTCACGTGAACCGAACACAAGTTGTTAGCTCCCACTACCGGGTAGAGTTGTCCTTCATTGGGTATCTTGAAATTCTTCACGTGACCCCCTATCTTTGACTCACTTACCTTTTTACCGTTCCTCGTGAAGAATACCGTCCCACTCCTTACTCGGTAGCCAACACCCACAACGTCACCTTCTATTAAGGCGGGGAATGGAGGTGCACTAGTGTTGGGAAAAGGTTGATTATGCCTCCGGTATCCATCACTGTCATAACTAATAGAATGAGCATGTCTGCCCGGCAAACGAAACCAAGGATAAGGTCTGATCGCCAACCCAATACTTATTCTTGTTTTTTCTGGGTTGGGCATATTGTAAATTTTAGATTCAAAATAATACACATCATTCTTCATCGGAATAGGCAAATTCGTCTGAGAAGAGCACTCTGTCTCCTTGAAAAAGTTCAACTCGTACTTGTTCAAAATAAGCAACTCGCTATTGGTCAACATCCGGTCTTTCAAGAACTCCCATGCCGAAACTCCTTTCTCTTGGATTAGCAAGTTCTGAGATAAGCTGAGATCATTACGGAAGTACGGGTTTTCCACCAAAAAGTCCCGGGATTGGAAGTATAGTTCCTGCTCGTCGCTATCCAACTCAAGGTAGACTTGATTTTCTTCTCGTCTTAGAAGTTCATCGTCGGAGATCACAAGTCTTTTCTTGATGTAATACACAATGAATGTTATGATGGTGGTGACAAGTACTAAAGTGACAAATGAAAAGAACAACACAAGGAAAATAATAATCCCTCCATCTGAATGATTGTTTGTAACTCGGTCTCGTGACCCACCTAGCCGGGGTACGCTATCATCCCATTCTCGTGGTGGAAGAGCGGCCAGCGTTCTCACAAGACATGCGCAAATGGCAAATTTTAAGTAACCAGGAAAAGTCATTTCAAGCAAACCTTTTGGGAAAGACGTCGAGGGTCCACCCCTAGGAGATGCGGCGTTGTTTTCTAGTACTCGGTGTAGCAAAGACATGTGTTGTTCAAGAGTGACTTCAAACCCGAAGATGAGCTTATCTTTTCCGCGTAGATGTCAGTGATCGAGTCGTGGGAGTGTACAAACATTGGGGGAAATTGTGGACGAGGCAGTTTAGTCAGAAAAGCGGTAGTGTGAGCGGGGCAAGTTAAACTTGCCCCGTGGTATTTACCGCAGAGTGAGGCCGAGGGCCCCTTAGGTAATCAGTTTGGTTTCAAAAACAATGGCCCTTTTCTAAAATGGACGGGTCTGTCTTTGTGGTCACTAACATCTCTGGCTTATAGTTCAGATCTTCTGTGTGATGCTTTGTTTTACAAATATTGCCAGCTCTGGGTACGGAAGCATAGGTCTTGGAGATCTAGCTTGCAGGGCACATGACGTAGTACTACTACGCAGCCATTTAATTATTACACAAGATGCATTTTTCGCAGCATTTGATGCTGGTAAATACGAGCAGATCTTAAGGCACATCAGGCTGAAAACAATAAAGGAAACATCAAATAAAATCGTTTGACTTTCTTGTGCATTCAGGAACCATATAATCTACCCATAAAAGGGAATTGGAGTTTTTTGGGTAAAGTATCGAAGTCTGACACCTGTAAGGACTCACAATATCAGATCTCACTTTCTCTGATACCGAATGCAAATTGCACTAACAATAACCTTTCATCGTCACATTACCCAAACCTCACCTGACAAGTCTCTTCCCTTATTTCATTGATAAAGCTTTTGAAGCTTTTCAGATCTTTTCCGACACTCCATATTATGAGTTATGGCCACTCCTGTTAATTGTAATTATGGCATGCCCCATTGAAACAATAACCTGTTGACTCTTTTAGAAATTCTTGGGTAACTCTGACCTCTTTATTGCCCTTCAAGGTTAGAGAATGGTGTTTAAATTATCTAATTTTTATGTAAGTACATGAGAAAATTCAGTCAATCGGATCACCTTACTCTATAAGTAATCAAGGTGTGAATCTTACAACTGACAAAATCTTAATGCATCTTCCTTCTCAAAGAGTTAAAATATAGTGGATGTTGAGAGCCAATTTTGGTTCAACCAAGCTCAAGTTCCATCATATTGCTCGAGAGGTGCCATTACTGCTTTCAATGATGTGGATACCACCACTGCAGAAAACTCAACGGCAAAAAATCAGACATATAAGTCTGACGAAGGACTTTCACCATGGGCAATAAACGGAGTCATCGTAGGATTACATTGATAATACTAGAAACTAGCCGTAAACTCTTGTGTTTGTAACGGTAGGTGTCTGAGCTGGTGATGCTATTGCATATGGCATTTTTAGAGCATACCACACTAATTATCAAACGATTGATTGCAATACCGGCTACAGGATTTAAGACTGTATGGTTACTTCTAAACCTTAATGAGCAAACTAGCTACTATAGTTTTTCCAAGAAGACTCACTTCAACGGATGTCTGAATGTAGTCAAATATAAGAGGATAGTCTAACTCAGTACGTTAAAGTCACCAACCATTTTTAAGTAAAGAAATAAACACAAGAAAGTTTCAAAGAGACACAGAGCTTTAGTCCATGGAGGTCTTCGATATGATGTCTCTCGTAGGTTCAGTCGCTTGAAATCTCGTTACTAGTTCATTCTCGCGTCGCGATATTTTTGGACTTCAGTTACCATGGACGAATCAACCCTTTCGTCGATCCTCAATCCTTTCGACAAGAAAGAGTTGTATCATGAGCTTATTGGGTTACACTGTAAGCTTTCAAGTGACCCCACGGACTTTGACTATAGTTTAGTTCTTCGTCAATTGAATGAGATCATTGAAAAGTTCACACCACCAAGCCCTTCTAAAGGAAAAAAGAAAGAAGAAACGCCCACCAATGATGTAAAACTTCAGAAGTCCTACAACTTATTCAAAATAATATCTCGCAATTTGGTCCTCGTGTTTAAAAAGTTGCCCACAAAAATTTATGACACGGCAAACACATTCTTGAACAATCTCATATGGACAGATAACCAATTGAGTTCCATGGCACAATTGGGGATCATTGTGTTGATTGATTTGTATGAGTCATTCCCCAATTCTCTCGGGAGCTTGATCAATTATGCTGTGAACCAAGTTTATAAAATCTTAAAGAAGGATTCGCATATCAGCTCCAACTTGATTTACTTGTTGAACTCATTGACCAAATACTCCACCAGAAACGATATTGACGACAAACTACAAGCAAAGCTCTTCAAAATTGCTACTAAAGGGATTACCACTTTCCCAGTCAAGTTTGGTGGGGAGGCTCTCGACAAGGTGGAGAGTGGGAATATTTCCTTGAAGAAAAACTTCATCCTCGTCTTGAAGAATTTATCGGTGTTGGCTGTCAATGCCAACTACGAACACTTATTAGCGGTTTCCGCTTCGTCAACTTCGGGTGCCAAGATGAAGCCAGAATCCATCATGTCTCATCAACACCAATTCCAGGTGACTCTCTTGACGAGCATCGAAAAGCCCGTCTTCTATGCTCTAGCAGATTATTGCAAAGATATCCGTATTGCGGCGGTCGAATTGATAGCTCACCTATTCATCAACTTTATACCGACTGGAAAGCTCAATGCAATCGAGTACCTTGTTGGTCTATATAGACTTCCAGATGCCAACAACTGGAACGAAAGCTTGAATAGACTACAAGTTGAAGACCAGCTTGTTGAGCCTAAACGCGTATATCTGTCAGAAGTTGCTGAGTTACTTCAAGCGAACTTGAGTGGAGTTTCTTTCAATACAGGAATTGTTGAAGCTGTCATATTCTACATACAGTTGGAGCAATTCCAGAATGCTGAATATATCTCTGCTAACATGAGAAGCATTTTTGATACTATCCTCGATAAATTTGCAGCTACATCTTCAAATCACATCCAGAACACCTTATGGGTCAAATGCCTAACACAATGGCAAAAGGTCCTAAGTTTCATCATTAATGAAGGTGGCCCAACCTGCTATGAGATTTTGGTGTCTTACCTTGTGGGCAAATTCGACCTTGGCGAGAAGTCTGAACTTGAGGAGTCGCCTTCCTCAAAGGACAAGCGATCTGGCGTGTTGTTTTCTATGAAACCGAAAAGCTCTTCCAAAAACGTTTCTCTCGAACGTATCAATGTTTACCGTAATCCATATCAAAATGCATTGGTTTTGTCGTCTATTGAACAGTTGTTACCTTTTGGTATAGATGCCTATATCGCTCATGCTGACAAGCAAGCTGAACCGGAAGAACTGACTGAAGACGCGGACGAACCTGAGCGAATGGAGGCTGTCCCACGATCACAGTTGGTGGACTTACTACTCAAGTTGATCATCAACAAGAATGACTACATAAGGAACTATTCACTCAAAACCTTGTTGAAATACGCAGAGCTCAATGAAGTGGAGGTAAATGAATTGATCTTGACATGCTTCAAAATGCTTAATGCCGAATGGCAAAAATACAATGAAAAGACAGAAGTCCATATCAACCTTGAGACCAATACAAGTCCTCTGTCTTCCGTGCGGTTGGTCAGTTATTCAATCGCATTGCTGTCGCTAATAAGACAAACTGAATCCATTCATCTCCAAAATTCTACAATCGTTAAGATTCTTTCTTTCTGCACTCAAGCTCTTAAACACAACAATTCGTACTCCAGTGTGAACAATTTGAAGAGTTTGACATGTTGGATTATACTTTGTTCTATGGTGACCTTACACAACGACTCAGAATTCATCAAGTTGAACTCTTCCCAATTTCTCGTCTTTTGGAAGAGTTTGCTCACCTCGCAATACGTGCCATCAAACATCTCTGGCTCCGAGTCCAGTGAAGAGCGTGAGGTACTTGACAATTTAAATTTGAGAAACATAAGTTCCATTTGCTTGTCTAATTATATCGACACGGTTGAAATGACTCCAGAAAGTCTGAAACAAATTCAATTCTTGTTGGTCAAGTCGTATAATTATTTGACCTATTTGGAAAGTAACGTCGAGTCTTTAGCTAACATTACTAACTTCGATGGTAAGGAATTCAATAATTGCGATTTCAACGTGAATGCAATTGGTAACTTACTCTTCAGTAATGCTGGCTACGATGGCAGTGTACTGGTAAAAGACAGGATAACATGTTCTATTTTGTATGGTAAAAAGATTATATTGAAAAATTTTTCCAAGCTTGCTATACATCTAAGGAACGATATCAACTCATCCATGATAGTCCTTTTGATTAAAATTTTTAGTGATCCTCTGATTTTTACAGTTGAGCCTGAAAAATCAAAACAAAATAAAGGAAAAAACACGAAGTTCAATGATTTGGACCCATCAGTTATTTTCCTCGGTGATGACCATCATTCGAGTTTTGGTGTTACGAGCAAAATGACTGACTTTTCCAGCTCTATAGACGAGCTCACTTCATGGAGTCATGGACAGAATGACCATTTGGATTACGGTCTCAAATATGAGGACCCGTTTGAATTGGCCACTTCTTTCAAAGGAATCATCGAGAACAATGACAATAAGGAAACGGGTGCAACGCCTCGTGCTTGGTTTGACTATTTTGAAAGCTTGATCTACGACAACGTTTCACATTCAATCAACAATGATCCGATAACATTTATATCTGGAGAGTACTCCCATATGCAAAAATATTCGACAACATTATTGACATCTCTTGTTGACATCTCCATCGAATTGTTTCAGCTTGTGTTTCCATATGTCGCAGTAAAGGTTCAACAGTCTCTTTTAGAGCAGATTCGAAGCTCTTTGACCTCCAAAACGGTCCATCCACTTCGTTGCAAAGCCGTTTGTATGAACGTTGCAACTGCCCTCCATGGTATGTTAAGCTATTCCATTTCTAAAAAGGTTTCTTTGGAGAAAGAAATTGTGGGAGTAATAATCGATATCTTAACGAAAATGGAAACTTCCAGTGTCAATCTCGTTGAAATCAATAGTCGTTCCATAGGTATGGCGGTTTCTTTCTGTGAAAGAAAGGCCATCACTGATCACATCGATGCATATGTGAGTTCCATAATCAATGAGAAGGATCCTATTGCGAGGGGAAAAGCAATATTATCAATGTCAAAAATTTATGTCCACACCGGCGTTGGTGCTAATAACATTTACAATGTGGTTTATCAATTGTTGAATGATCCAAATCCAATAATGTATCATTACACTTTGAAGGCAACTACGCTGTTATTCGATAGTAATATCTCCAACAGTGTTTGGATATCGCCTATATTAACTAAAATATTTGAGGCTTATCTTGATGACTCTTTTGGTTACGAGGTTCCAAATCAGGAATATTTCAACTTGCAGTACAAATATACCAACCTAAGCTTGGTGGCTCGGATCCTACAAATCTTCATAACCAAGTTGGGGCCTAATTCGAGTTTACTTGCAAGTGAAAGCAAAAGAGAATTAAGATCTCTAGTAGTTTCTTTGAGATATACCATTGGATCCACAGGCATTGATGACAGTCTCTTGATATTTGAACAAGTACTCAAATTACTACAAGAGTTGGTTATTTTTGATCCGAACTTGATCCCAGACGAACTCAAATTCTACTCGGAAACTTTGATCTCTGTCGTGTCAAAAAACCTCAAACTCGGATTGTCCACTGTATCGCCAACTTTTTTTAACTCGGAAAGCATATTTCCCTTCAACACAAGCATTCAATTGTTCCGATTAGGTTACGCGTGCTTCGCTGAATTGGTCAAAGTATATGGTCAAGATATTTTGACTAAAGAGGTAGTCCAGTTGATCTGGGTATCTTTGAATATTAAACCTTGCCAAGAGCTGAAACAGCTCATTATTTTCTGGATGGATTCTAGCTTAGAAATGAATTGGATCGCAACCTTGAATTCGATTTTCAAGATTTCGTCGAAGAAATTAAACCAACCTTTCATTGAAGTCAACTATCAACAAAAACTCTTACCATTGTTGCAAAGACAAAAAAAGAAGAGTGACAAAACAATCGATTTCAAAGATGAGGAAATTGAAAACATTGTTGGTGAAACTGGTGAAACCGACGATAGAAATGAACCGATCACCTGGGAGTTCAGATTATTTATCTATGACCTCTTGAACAATTTATTGACATTGGCTTCCAAAAATGCATCTTTGGCCAATAAATTGAAACCAAGAATAAGCGATTTAGTAAAGATTGCATTCTTAGGCTCCACCTCACCGATCAACCTTATCAAGTTGAGGGGAATAAACCTTTTGGATAAAGTTCTAGGTTTGTTCGGTGATATGGAAGACGCCATGTACAACGGTATTTCTATCTTGGAACAACAACAAGCTCAGATCATTAGTGCTATCATCCCCTGTTTCAGTAGTGGCTGTAGTGCAGAGGTTGTTGCAAATGCTGTTAACGTTTCTTCCAAATTTGTTAATCTTCCAAGAATCAAATTCTACTCTAAGCAAAGAATCATGAAGACGCTAATTTCCTTTTTGGAGGAGCTATCATCCAACAAATTCATAAGGTTTGGTTTTTTGGAAAATATGTCTGAGTATGGAAAGAAATCCATTCAAGTATCTATTCTTAACTGTTGGGCATTGGTAAGATTAAACGCCAATGAGGACTTGAAGAACTTCAAAAAGAGTCCAAATAATGAATCCACTGATTTTGATGAACTAGATTCACAACCTGAAATCGAGCTAATTGAGACATTACAGAAATATTCAACGCTATTAATTGCTCTTTGGATTGTTTCTCTCAGGGAATACAGTACCCTTAAATACACTGATAGCTCTTCAAAAGAACTAGACATGTACAATAATTATTGGATTAATTTTATCAGTGTTTTGAGTCTCGAGCTAGAAGAGAATAAAGCATTTGCCGAAGACCATTTAGAGGGAGATGCCTCAACATTTTTCTTCATCTTATTCAGTCAATGTGTTGAATCATTGATCAAGAATCGAAATGTGCCAGATGTTCTAGTCTCATTAAACAGTTTGGTGAAGAACAAAGAATTGGTGGACATTCTATTCCATGATGAAATATTTGGTGAAGTAGTAGATTTGTTCGATAGGCTCATTCTCGTTGATGATGAGGCAGAAGCCCAAATAAAGTTGGTGAATATAGTTAGCACTTTGTTCCAGACTTTTTTCAGTAGCCAAAAGGAGATTGTTGAGGGATTTGATAAACTTTTCGAGTTGATGAGGCTTTGTATGCTTCCGTTGTTCAACAACCTCCCATTTTTGAGAAGCGATTACGACCCGCAAGATAAACAAACTGCGATGATATTGAAATCCGTGGAGTCTGCTCCTGTCTTAGTTGTTGTGAAGAATGTTATGAAACAGCTTGTTGATATGTTACCTAGGTTTCCGCAAGTTGTGAGGATTGACCTTTATTCTTGTTTATTGTTCGTGATTGGAAAGATCTACGAATTTAAGAGCGAATTGTTGATTTCAACAGTGTTGCCCTATTTAAAGCAAATAATCTCCGAAGCTAAGCAATTGAACCCTCAACTTGTGGATGACTTCAATCTCATCATACAGGAATACTATCCGATCAAGACTTCGAACTCTGCAGTTTTGACGTACATGGTCTTCATTACCAATGGGGACATTGAATTGAATGAGGCTGACTCAATTTACTTAAAGGATTTTCTCCTTGGTATGATCTCAAGTTCGGAAACCTCCAGCATGGGGTTACAATGCATCATGTCATTGATTCAAAACGAAAACCAAAAAAGCTCGTTTATCGTCAAACTTCTCATCAAGGATACTATAAAGAAATTTATTGATGACGACTTGGACGGTAAATTAGCGATAGAGATACTAATGTTTTTTGTAAAAAACCAAAAAGAAGAATCCGCTGTCACTAAGTTGTACAGTGTTTTGATCCATCTACTTCTCAAACTGAGCCAAAAACTCAACCAGTTCTACCTCCATGAGAAACTAGTGGATCTCATAAACAATAACCTGACAAGTTTTAAATCAGTTGTGAATAACCATCTTAGCTCAGATCAAAGAGAATTGACTGAACACTTGGTAAAGTTGAACATAACTAATGATGGTGATGAGGCTCCTGATGACTCAGAAATTCAACTTAGGACGTTTGGATGAGTACAATATATAGCGAAAACAAAAAATAAAAATATTTGTGGGTTTTTCGATCGGAAACAAAGTCTCAAATTAGCTCCACTTACGAGTGATCGAATAGATAAAAGTCGCATCGCCGAGTACGCTGATTTGATTTTTAGCCTATCAGTTTTTCTTCCATTATTTAACCATGTTGAAAAGTTGTGCATTTGTATGGTTTCTAGCCTGGTTCCTCCTGACGGTATATTGTGCAACCCACACTTATGACTTCAACGTAACTTATGTCGACGCAAATCCCGACGGCCTTTTTGAAAGAAGAGTTATTGGTATTAACAACGAATGGCCTATACCCACAATTAGGGTAAGGAAAGGGGATAGGGTTGTCGTCAACGTGGATAACCAGCTTTCTGTGAACACTTCATTGCATTTCCATGGGATTTTCCAAAAGGGACAAAACTCTATGGATGGCCCCGAAATGGTAACTCAATGTCCTATCCCTCCAGGGTTCAAGTTCAGGTATAACTTTACGGTAGATGACCAAGTTGGTACATATTGGTACCACTCACATAGCGGCAGTCAGTATGGAGATGGATTAAGAGGCCTTTTCATCATCGATGAGCCCGAGGGGAGCGAAGCACCATTCGAGTATGACGAGGAAATCTTGTTAACGTTGAGTGAATGGTACCACAAAGAAAGTTCACAGTTGATGAAAAAGTTTTTGAGTAGATACAACCCTACAGGAGCTGAACCTATCCCTCAAAATTCTCTCTTCAACGACACAAAAAACGTGACCTGGGACGTGAAACCAGACACAACGTATTTTGTTAGGATAGCGAATATGGGATTGTTCGTCTCTCAGTATTTGGCTATAGAGGACCACATGTTCACCATTGTGGAAGTTGATGGAGTTTATGTGGAGCCATATGAAGTAAGTTCTTTGTATGTGTCGGCGGCGCAAAGGTATGGTGTCTTGATTAAGACAAAAAAGAGTTCGAATAAAAACTTTAGGTTTTTCAATGCTCTCGATAAAGACATGTTGGATATTTTGCCCACAGACTTGCAGCTTCTATCCACAAATTACGTGAGATACAATAAGGATAGTGAATTGCCCAAAGTAGTTTCTGGATTAGAAGAGGAATACGATAAATTCATCGAAAGCTTAGAGGTATTTGATGACTTTGATATTAAGCCGCTCGATAAAGAAGAGTTGTATGAAGAACCAGACGTTCAAATTGTTTTGGACTTTGTTATGGATAATTTGGGCGATGGAGTTAACTACGCCTTCTTCAATGAGCTTACATACACCCCACCTAAAGTGCCAACTTTATATTCCGTTTTCAGCAGTGGTAATTACTCGAATAATGTTGAGATCTACGGAAGTAACACGAACTCATTCGTCTTGCAACAAGATGAAGTTGTTGAGATTGTTGTTAATAACAAAGATCCTGGTAAGCATCCATTCCACTTGCATGGACATACGTTCCAGGTCATCAAAAGAAGTCCCGAAGGCGACGATGACGATAATCCAATTGTTTATGACCCCAGTAATCCAGAGCATACCATGTACCCTAAACACCCTCTTGTCAGAGACACAGTTCTGGTGAATCCAAATGGTTTTGCCGTTTTGAGATTCAGAGCAAATAACCCCGGTGTTTGGTTGTTCCATTGTCACGTTGACTGGCACTTGGAGCAAGGGTTGGCCATTACTTTGATTGAGGATCCATCCAGTATCCAAAAACAAGGAGTTCCTCAGAATCACTTTGATTCTTGTGCCGCTGCTCACATCGCAAGCAAAGGTAATGCAGCTGGCAATTATGGTCCCAGTTTGGATGAGTGGGTTGATTTGACCGGAGAGCGGGTTCAAATGGCCCCCTTGCCTGAAGGGTTCACCCTAAAGGGGTACGTTGCCCTCGCATTATGCACGTTTGTGGCCCTCTATGGTCTATATACCATCTATAAGTACGGTATGGAGGATGTCAAGGCCGACAACAACGAACAGGTTGTTCAAAAACTACATCGTCTCTTGAGTGAGTACGGTTCAGTGCGTGAGGATGAAGGAATCAGCCCACATCCTGCCGATACTCATAATTAGTGATCATGCCAGAAAGCTGTTAGGTTTAGAAATCAGGTGAAGAGGTAGTTCTTTTTTTAACAAAGAAATAGCAGGTAAGTAGCAAAATTAATTTAGCACACCCGACACCGCTATTTATAGTTACGAATAGATGAGGTCGATGCGGATCGTAATCCTTTATTGGTGCTTTGCACCTGATCTTATGCTCACTAGATAATCAGACATTATCACCACTTTTCTGGTAGACACAGTACTCGCGCTCCCTGACATGTCTCAACTATTCGAATGGGCGTTTGGTAAGAAGCTTACGCCGCAAGAGCGTCTTCGGAAAAACCAAAGGGCGTTGGAGAAGACCCAGCGGGAACTTGCCAGGGAGATCACTAAATTACAGCAACAAGAAAAGAAGCTAATCGGGGATATAAAAAAGTCTGCTAAACAGGGTCAAATCTCTAGTGCTAAGGTGCAAGCTAAAGACTTAGTTCGTACTAAGGGGTATATAACGAAGTTTAATAGCATGAAGGCCCAGCTTCAAGCCATAAGCTTGCGTATTCAAAGCGTTAGAAGCAATCAGCAAATGACCACTTCTATGAGAGATGCTACCAGACTTTTATCTGGCATGAACCGTCTGATGAACCTACCTCAATTGTCTCGTATAGCTCAAGAGTTCCAGAAGGAGAATGATATGATGGATCAAAAACAAGAATTTATGGATGATGCCATTGACGATGCTATGGCTTTCGATGAAGATGAATTGGGTGAGGAAGAACAAGTTGATGAAATTTTGGGTAAAGTGTTGGATGAAATTGGAGTTGATCTTAACTATGGATTGAAAGATACTCCAAGCGGCTTCGTAAACGAGGAGAAAGAACAGAAAGTTGCCCAAGCAGTGCTGGCGGGCGATGAAGATGATTTACAGGCTAGATTAGATAGTTTGAAGAAATAGCTTAGAATCATAGAGGATATTTGAAAAATGGATATCCAATTGCGTTAATGCGTGCTAACATGGTTGTTGATATTGGTACTTTTCTGGGCAGAGTTACTATTGAGGACGATTGAGACGTTGGATCCATGTAATCGTTACCATTATCATACGAAAATGCTCTCACCATAGCAGCATTTTCCTGAGGATATAGCAACCCAAATAAAGGCTCTGCATTCTGCTTTCCACTCACTTTGTACATGCAATAAATAGTCTATAATCTAAATAAAGTTGTGTTCCTTCAAGTACTGCACAATTTGTTCGGTAGCCTGCTCAACAGTGATACCATCGTTATTAATGTGGATTTCTGGCTTTTCTGGTGCCTCATATGGGGCAGAAATCCCGGTGAACTCTTTGATGATACCGTTTCTTGCCTTCTTATACAATCCTTTAGGGTCTCTCTTCTCAGCAACTTCAATGGGGACATCAATATAAACTTCAATGAATGGTAAGTTGTCCTTCTCGTGTAATTCCCTAGCGGTTCTACGATCATTCTTGTAAGGACTGATAAAAGAAGTGACAGCGAAACAACAAGAATCGTTGAACAATTTTGCAACTTCAGAAATTCTTCTAATATTTTCGTTTCTGTCGGCTTCGCTGAAACCAAGATCCTTATTGAGGCCAAATCTGACATTGTCACCATCTAATCTGTAGGAATTGTGCCCGTTAGATAATAAATACTGTTCTAAAGCGCAAGCAATAGTGGACTTCCCACTCGCAGATAAACCAGTAAGCCAAATTGTCAAACCTCTCTGCTTTGTTAACGCCTGTCTTTCCTGGTGTGTTAAGTTTTCGTGCCAAGTGATGTTGGTAGCCATTTTTTGAGTTGTGTATCCAGATGTATATCCAAATGAAAATTTACTTATAAACGATTGCAAATTTTCAATTCGATCATATCACGTGAGTTGAAGTGGACTATGAGTCGTGTGCTAGTCTAAACTTAACTGTGGCGTCCTTTCAAGAGTTCAATCATCTGACCAGTCTGGTTGCAAATGAGATCGAACATTTTAGGACGTGAGTGAACAAGTCACCAGAGAGAGCAAATGAATTATGTCGTGGGCCGAGGACGGTGGACGCTTTTCTGATGAGGAGCACTGTGGGAAATGGATCAATGCGCAAAGGATTGTAGAAATGGAAACTTTGGACAAAATGGCAAGATAAAGTTGCGAGATTCAATACAGCTGTCACAGTCACTCGACTTCGGTACTGATTTTTCACTTGAACCCGTTTGGAAAGATTTTGTTATATTCTCAACTTTACTGCTGCAAAAAAAAAGTTGCAACACTAATACCAGCATTCACCCAGTAGAAAACGCACCTCAAAAATAGCATCCAGAATGCTTCTGATATTCTAAGAAGTTTATGTCATGAGCCTTCCACTTTACAGCACCAGTGGTTCTCCCTTCAAATTTTGCTGCCTTAAATGCAACTTGTCTCACCTTTTGGTGTTCCTAAACTTGAACCTCGCGGTGAAAAATTTCTTTCATCACCCAAGATGTATTACGAATTAATGGCTATTGCCAGAATCACTGACGTGACGAACAAACCGAAAGATGCCATGAAAATTGCCAGTACCGTGGGAAAGTTGATATTAAATAACAGAGGAATCATTAGAGATATCACAAGTATGGGACCTCGTATATTACCAAAAATCATCAGTAAAAATCAAGAAAGACACTATGAAGGTTACCACTTCCTTATGGCTTTCGATTCGAGTTCTACAGTGCAACAGGAATTGCTCAGAACATTAAGAAAGGACCCTAGAATATTGAGAGCCAATATAATTAAACAACATACTCATAAAATCTTAAACCCAGGGCCTTCTTTTGTTCAAGCCAGTAGATAACTTGTATATAGATGAATAAATGATAATAGGCGGTGTCTTTTGTGTACATTATTAATTATTAATAGATCATTATCGTGATTAACTTTTCTTACTTTTTCTCTTGCTGTCGTAATCCTCCACTGATGTATTTGACTGGATAGTACTGAGCTGCTCAACCTCGTCAAATACTGAAGTGGTTGCAGAATTTTCGAATGATGAAGTTTCTTCATCTTCGATCGTTGCTAGGTTGGCAGTTTGGGGTAAAAAAATTTTTGATGTTTGTCTCGATCTGGAGTAACTTTCCAATTCCATGCTTTCACTTTGAGATGCGTTCTGGTGAGTCGTATGCTGGTATGGATTAGTCAACAATACATTATTTGGCTCAGAAACACTCTCGATGTCATTATAAATAAATTCGTTGTTGTAATTGAAGGCCAATGGATTTAACTGACTGATGTTGATCTTTGTGATTTCCGTATAGCTCCAACGACAAAACTTGTTCCCATCTCTGATTGGTAAGTGCAAGTACTTTGTGTAGGTAAACACGGCCACAGCCAACAACGAACCCCCAATCAAGTCGAAAAAATAATGGTGGGTCAAATACATGGTAGACCACCAAAGCCAACAGGCATAACTCCACCAGACAAATTTTAATGAGGGAAATAACCAACATAAGAACAAAACATCCATTGTGGCACAGGCAGAATGCAAGGAAGGGAAAGCCCCAAAAATAACCGGAGACGTTGAAAAAGCAGTAGTATACATATCAAAACCCAAGAGTTGATCGATACGTCCTAAACCTCCAGGACTACCACTCATGGAGTAGTTTGCAGGTTGTAATCCGTACAAATTCTTGTACCAAGGAGGAGCGGCGGGAAGGAAGATTTGGATCATCACTCCAAATAAGTTCATATAACCAAAGGCGAACCCGAACAGGTTGAGTGATGTTGGAGGTCCGAATAAGAATATGAAAGCAGCAACAATAAACGGACTGCTGAAATGTACGATACCATATGGGAGCCATGCCAATACGTCGAGAATAGAGTTGGTAATAGTAGCCAAAACGTTAGACAAGTCATCTCCGTAAAGAATAGTTTCCATTGCTGGTAAAAATTTCACCAGAATAGCTGGTTTCCATGATGCAGGTATCTTCCCACAGGTGAAATATAACGCCAACCAACAAAAAATGGGCAAAGCAGGAACGAAAAACTGGCGAGTCAACGGAACCAAAAAACATAAGCTGAATACCGATAAAATTAGCGACTTGATCAAAAAAGAAGCAGGAAAGATGAAAAACACAAATAGGATCACCGAAGAAAGAAACCCGTAATGGCAAATATCATTGAGATTCCATTCACGACGTTTAAGTTTATTGATGGTGGATGTTACGTCGGTATCAAATTGCAAATCTGCCAAGTTGTTATTTGGGGCCTTCTCTGAGAGGAAGTAATAATGAAACACCTGGTACGGTTTCTGAATGATCTTCGACCTTAGTAGGGACATCTTGGAATAGAAACGGTTGCTTGTAAAGCGTAATTTCTAAATAAGATTTTTTCTCTTGAGGTTTGATATGTGTAGAGAAAGGTGAAAAAAGAAATCGGCCGCTGCGGGATGTCTCGATGGAGGGACGAATGTCTCAAATAGCATTTTGAGAGCAACGCAAAGAGGGGTCTACAATACATACGATTTTATATGGTGTACATCAGGTATTAAGTAGGTGGCAACAGTTGTATCGTATCTTGTGCTATTCACTCTTGATTCATGTTGTTTGAGCTGACTATTACTTCACGTGACATACTCTGCTACATCATAACATTGTACGCAGTCTTAGCATATCTCGAGATGGTGTGGTATGACAAGGACCGACCCCTTTTGAGAGATTCTTAACTCTTCCTCGTCTTTAAAATCCTGCTTCACTACAACTAACTTGCCTCTGTTGAAAGAAGGTTCGTCATGCAATCGGTCAAAGATAGGGGTTACGTAAGTCGTGTGCTGGTTGGTAAATGCACATGGACTAGTCCCTAGCATCGCAACATTCGATTGATGTTAGACTGCAACGGTTTGTAGCAGTCTCCACAATTTGATTGTCCTATATAATTTAAAGTATTCGTACATGTTATTAGTGATTACTACTCAAAACTTTGCTTTTAGGTTTACAGTTCCAAGAGTATTGAAATGTGAAATTCACATGATGTCAATAAGTGGAATACTAGCAAATAAGAGGTAAATCAAAACGAACGTGAGGGAGCTCACTTAAAATACTTCGAAGTAAACAACAAAGCTACATGAAGCCATTTTGGAAGCTGTCTCTTGTTTATCGCAAATATGGCAAGTGCTACATTTGATATCTCTCACGACGCCTGCACTTGCTTTCAATTAACAATCTCGAGCGCGAAACGTCCGCCACTTCGACTATGACAGTAGAAGAACATTCCGATAAGGTAATCATCTCCCTCGACAATGATGCCTCCACATCTGCCACAATTCTTAAGTACGGAGCTACTGTAATTTCCTGGAAATTGAAAGGTGAAGAGCAACTCTGGCTTTCGTCAGCTGCAAAATTAGATGGGTCCAAACCAGTTAGAGGTGGGATTCCATTAGTTTTCCCCAATTTTGGTAAAACGAAGGACGAAAACCATGAAACCTATCCACTTCCCCAACATGGGTTTGCCAGAAACAGTACCTGGGAGTTCTTGGGTCAAACATCAGCCAACCCATTAACTGTTCAATTTGCCTTAAGTCCTGAACAGGCTAACAAGGATGTCTTCAATTTATGGAATGAAGGTGAACATGATTTCAATTTGATTTATTCGATTAGTTTGAGTGATAAGTTGGCCACGAAAATTGAGGTGGAGAATGTTGGGAAAACGGCCTTTGACTTCAAGTGGCTATTCCATACATACTTCAAAGTGGAAGACATTGAAGATATTATTGTCAATAATTTGACCGAGGAGAAGTGTTTTGATCAATTATTACAGTGTTCGTACACCGAAAAGGCCCCAATGGTGAACTTTAATGAAGAATTCGACAGAATTTACACTGACATCCCAGAAGAAAAAGTGTTGCAAATCATCAATAAAGGAAATGTCAAACAAAACATCAACAGATCAAACTTGCCTGATGCTGTTGTATGGAACCCTTGGATTGAAAAAAGTAAAGGAATGGCCGACTTTGAGCCAAAGTCTGGTTACTTGAATATGTTGTGTGTCGAAGCAGGAAATGTTGGAAAATTTGTAGAGTTACAACCAGGAAAATCTTGGAGTGGATCACAAGAGTTCTCTACCGGAGGAGAGATTCTAGTTCAAAGTAATATTTTTGCTTGATGATTCTCTATATAGATTTTAGGAACATTTGAATAAACATTATATTAAAGTCTTTCTACCGGGTTGAACACTATTGTGACACCGTCTGTTATTTATAGAGAGTTTTAGTCGTATCTCGCCTGCAAGAACTACCGAAATTTATTCTTGAATCTAGTAAACCTGTCCAATGATTTCTGAGATGATGAAATTGTTGGCTTAGCATAGCTGGAGAGAGAGGAAGCGCTTTGTTCTGGACCAGCTGAACTATTGTGTTTATAGATTGATGGCTGACTGACATGGGTGTTAGTGCTAGTCGGTGTTGCAAATGGAGCGCTATGGGCAACAGAACTGGATCCCTCAGTAGAATGTTTCTGGGATGGGTTGTGCAAACTTTGTATCGAGCTCTTTTTTTGCAAGGTTGGTGCACCCTTCTGCAAATTAGGTATCGACAGTTTATTGCGTAGCGTGGGAATGCTACTTTTCTTGTGCAAAATTGGTGTGGAAGACTGCAGTGAGATCAGACAAGTTGATGGCTTCTTTTGGAGGGTTGGTATGCTACTTTTTTTCTGTAAAGTGTGAACAGGTACGGGTTCACTATGCGGAGAATGAGAGGTGATCGGTTTGAATGCTTTTGGCTGTTTGAACTCCCCATCGAGAATTACATGCATGTCCTTGGAAGAATCTTCAGCGTTCGAAGGAGACTCCTTACGGTTTAACATCCCATTGAGGTTGAAAGATTTCTTTGATGGGGAGATCTTTGAAGGGGAGTTCCTTGACGGGGAAATTCTTGACGGGGGAATCCTTGTTGGAGATTTTTCTGATGGAGAGTTATTTGATGGGAGGTTTCTCAAAGGAGAGGTGCTTGGTGACGTTCCCTGAATTAGGGTAGTTTTATGGGATGGTCGACTCAACGTCTCGCTCAATGCTGGAATCGCCACTGGGGGCTGCTGATGAAGTTTCTGATCGGATGGGCTCAATCGGTTCATCGAATTACTTTGGGTGTCTCTTTGCATGTACTTATCTCTCCTACGGGGAGATCTTCGTGATTGTCTTCTATTTGGAGATATTTGAGGAGAGGCTCTAGTTTTCTGGGTTGACGATTCGGTCAGGAAAGGCTTCTCGGGGGAAAAAGTCTCTTCTATCCCTGTTAGCGTCCGTCTTTTCTTTTTCAGTACATCTGTTTCAAGCGTGTTTCTTTTAACTGAGTAGTGGCTCATGATGCTCTCCATATGGTCGAAATGTTTCTTGTGAATGGATGCAAAATCAAGTGCTGCAGGGTCAGGACCGGTATTGGTGACGTCCTTCAACTTCAAGTTCATTTCGTTCAACACTTTGTCTGAAATAGAATTCGAGTAGCCCTTTTCAACCATAATCTGTTTGATGTCCGGTGAGTGAATCGATAGGGCCTGGATCTTCCTCATGGGGGTATTAAGCGGGTCGGCCATACTGGGTAACAGTGTCTATTTGACGATTCAATGAAACCGTTGTAGTGGGAGGAGGAGGGGGGTTTGGTGAGGGTATCCCGTGATGACTAGATGGGATCTGGCTTTTCCTGGGCCTGAGTAAACAAGTGCGGTCCGAAAGGGGAATGTCGCAACCAAAACATAGATGTCGGGAGATTTCACGACATCTCATATTGAGGCACTTTGAGAAGAGATTCGCTTCAATGTCCTCAAATACAAACGACATTATTCAAATGGTGACTCGTTTGCGACATGGTAGTCACCTAAAGAAACGCGGCTTTCACAGGCAATTATCCCCGGTCTTCGGTCACCGGGAGCGTTTGGGTGGCCTGCGAAAATTTGTCCCCACCAGTCTCCTCTTTGGTAGCGACATAAAGACCGCTGCCACCTCTCTCCTCTTTCATCACACGCAGAATCCCTACAGTGTGGAGTGATGGCCAGCAACACCCCAAACGCCCCACTCGCATCTGACTCGTCTTCTTTTCGGAGTCTCAATGTCAAAAAAACGTTGGTTGGTTTATACCACCGTTTGTTGTAAAGTTTACCGGATCAAATACAATACGGTAGACGGTATAGGCCACACCGGGACCTTGACTGGCTGCAGCCGGGCTGCAGCCAGCCCCTTAAACTTTAGGTTTCCGTACTAGTGATCGCAGTAATGCTACCCGAGAGAAGGTGTCCGCGAGCAGGGAAAGTTGCCCCGCGGGAGTACAACTGAAACCACACGACAACGCTACTCAGACCACGTTAGGTCCGGCACCTAGTCCAAGAATCTAGAGAGAGACTGTGATAGAGAGTTAGAACGGGACCAGTTCTTACCGGGCAAAAAACTCCCCATTGCTTCATAAATCTCGTTAACGAAACCATAGAGACAAAATGGATCAACGGCAACTGCACCTGAAAGGCGTTTAAGAATTGTAGCCAGTTGTATCATGGCATAGCCGGTCGGAGTCCGGACTTTAAACGAAATTATCAAATTATTGAAATAGGAAAGAAATAACCTTTCCTAGCAGGATCATGACTATTGAGTGATTAAACAACATTCCTCGGGGAAAAGGATATCTACAAGATTTTCTTTTTCTGTCCTGCATCCCGTCCCTCGGACTTCGCTCCAGAAGCTGGATTTTCCCGCCTTTTATCAGCTCGGAGCTGTCTCGGTCTGCGAGTGGCACGAGCTCGCAGCGGGCTCATGGTAATTCATCCACGGTAGTCATCAGTCATGTGCTCTCCGTCTCATCATTTATCTTTTCGTTAGTTAACTTTTCGGAATTACATCCAAAGAGGGGAAAAGCTCGTAGAAAACTCTTAGTTTGTATATATGAAAACACAACCTTCACCACCTACCACGTAGGCAGCTCCGTGGGCTGAGCATGACGATTTGTGTGCCTTTCTGTCTTAGGAGTTAGGCTGCATTTCGGTAGACTTCAAGCCGTCCGGATTCAATGCCTTTTCGCTCCGATTTCACCCGTGTGATTCACCGCATTTAACGTCTCATCGGAAAAATTGCTCTCGCGAGACCTAGGCAACAAGAAACCGTTCCCTCTTCTTGTAATGTAACTAGCACACTATCACTCTGATGATCATATTGAATACACCTCTGAACATGAACACCAACCCGGTTGAGCTTATATAAACATCTCGCCGGTTTTACATCTCCTTGATCTTTTACTTTGATTCCTTGTTTGCCCGTCACAAGACAGGAATGGTTGCGAATATCCGAGTAGCTCGGACTTTCAGATTTTCAGTCCATGTGATAACCTCTCTTATCCGTAACCCCAGAAATAGCTTAGAAAACTATAAATATTTTCAACTCCCACAATTTCTTATACCGAATACCTCCCCACCTCATGCCATCGAACGACTTATTATCTTACTCCATCATGCAAGGTGGAAGAAAAACCGACTCGCTATCTCCAGTTCCTCTACCTGCGATTCATTCTAGCGGTCAATTTAATAGTAAAATTGTGTTACCTCCGATTACAACTATTAACAAACTAAACCATGAAAGTTTAACAGAGCATAATTTATCAAAGTTTAATAGCAGCTATACCTATTTACCTAAACCACTCCTGCCACCAAATCTGGTGAAGGCTTGTTCCAGTAGTGGAGATGCTATCGCTGCGTTAGTTGCAGCTGCTCAAGATGCTACCGCGAAGGACCTCCCCGTCACACCACTTACTGTGGCGGCTACCTCGCACACAACTTCCAATTCGAGCTCGGCTGCGAAAATTTCCCCAAAATTCGCAGCTACTTCTTTGACCAACAACATCCTCAATAACGTTGTAGCAGCATTACCTGTGACTCCCGTCACAACCCCAGTCACTACCCCAGTGATACCAGCCACCCCAGATTCCCCAAAGCGTAGACAAAGGCTTGGGCCTTCTTGTGACTCTTGCAGAGTAAGGAAAGTCAAGTGTAATGCAGACATTGTTATTCTAACGAATGACTACAGGACGTTCAATTTCTCCGAGTTTGGACTTTCCCCCTTGCAAGTCGAATCGCTTACCCAGAATCCCCTCAAAATTCATTCTGGTTGGATCTTGACGATTTCAAACGGTAAACTCATAAAATTTCAGAGTTGCAAGTCTTGTAATTGTAAGGAACTAGAGTGCACATTTTCAAAGGGTTTCACAAAGGAAGACATTTTGCTCAATAAGAAGAGCTTGAAATTCAAAGTGGACAAAAACAAAGTCGGTAAACCGGCAGTTGACAATCTGCGCAAGAGCAGCTGTTCCAATTGTAGAAAAAGAAAGATAAAGTGTTCTGTAAATGGCGACGGTGAAAAATGTGAAAGTTGTGCAAAAAGGAACAGTCTGTGCAGCTTCAATTAATGTACTATATAATGATTACGAATGGGTCCGGATAGATAGTTAATACGAAAACACTGTATGATTAAGAATTCCAACGTAGAAGACTTTCAGGTGCAGCTTTGGCTGTGGAACATGTGTGATAGTTTGCTCCATTTTGCGGGCTAGATGATGATTTCGTCTGTCTTAGCTTTCTCAAGTAATTGGCTGATTGAACGGGCCCGAATACGGATAATTTTAATGATGGATCATAGATATAGACGGCTTCACATTCCATACGATAAAGCCAAACAGAATTGTCAAACCCAAAAAAGCTCTCATCTCCAATCTGTCGTCATTATCAGTTGCTAACAGAAATCTCTTCTCTGTATTATCCATACTGGTAGCTTATCATCCAACGCCACCATCGTTTAATGATTGCTCCCCATATAATAATCAGCTGACTCTAACTATGAGAATTTTTTCATTTACCCTTCGAAAACCACTTTTGTCTATTTACTGCTATATGTCGTTCTCTACGTATGTAAGAAAGCAGTTACCGATTTCCACCAAAAATTGTCCGACCAAATTGATTGAAATGATGAAATCATAATTCAAGTTAACAACTCCATCATTACCATTCAAGGTCTTAAAAATGAGCTCGAATAACTTTTTATACTTCAAGTTCTTGATATTAATATTGTCGATTAAACTGATGTTAAGGTCAAACTTTTCATCCTTTTTAAATTTGTTGATCTTGTATTTTACCGTTAGTATGATTTTATCTTTTTGTACCTTTTTCGGATTGCTGGAGTTCAAATAATTTAGACTGAATAATAGTTGAAGGTGGTTGAGATTGACAAACTTTAAATCGAAGTTTAGCTTGTTCAATCCATTTGGTAACCTTGAATTATTTTTTGTAGCCAAATGTGATTTTAAGTAACGTATGCCTTCGAGTAGCGGAGTAACCTGGTTAAGATAGTTGATAACCAGAATTAACGGGCGGAAACGTCGATAACAAAAACTTTTATTGATGTAGTTGATTGTAAGCTTGATCTCATCAGCCTCGTCTTCACTGTACTTGTAGTAGTAGTTGTCTCTTCCAACACCATGTCTTTCTTCGTAGTCCGCAGAATGGGATGGGATGATGTAAACATTGTTGAAAAGGTCATTGACTTTAATTTTTATATGCAGAGCAATCTCGACCACTTTGACATTGTTCTCCACAAGTTCGTTCATTAGTGTTATCAACGACTTCAATCTTTGTAACGAATCAAAGATCTCATCTAAGATATTCAAACTGATGTTGAGCTCATTGCCCCCGAGGCTTACCTCTTGGAAAATTTCGATAAATTTTTGGCCATCTTGTTCCTGGATCTTAACTGGCCCGAGTTGGAATTGATAAAACTCGCTAGAGTCCAGTTTCAATTTTGATTTTAGAAGTATTTTGATCGATTTAGAATCTTTGTGAGTAGCCAATTCGATGCGAAGAAGAAGACAGTTACTGCTGTTTTTAACGGGTAAGTGTTCGCCATTATTAAAGATGAGTATCAACAACTCGTACGATTTGCCCAGAGCACCACCAATGCTAAATTCCTGCAATAGCTTACTGTCACGTTGCACTTCCACAAACTTGATCTTTTTCAGGGTCAATTCCCGAGTCAACATATTATTGATGATTTTGTTAGAGCAAATCACTGATAAATTATTGAAGAATTCAAAGTCAAATTGAGTATCTAGCGATTCCAAACGAGACACCCACTCAAGCTTCCAGTCACCTTTAATACTTTTGATCCTGCTGACAAACCAATCAATTTCGAACCCCTTCTCATTCACCACACTTATCAAGAACCAAGAAGAAGGCCAATTTTTACACTTAAAATACTGTATCTTGAAGGCGCTATTTGGCAAAGATTCCTCCAATTTCGCCAACTCCCCAGCTTTCAAGTTGAT
Organism: Yamadazyma philogaea; assembly: GCA_003706995.3. NCBI lineage: Eukaryota > Fungi > Ascomycota > Pichiomycetes > Serinales > Debaryomycetaceae > Yamadazyma > Yamadazyma philogaea. The sequence continues at coordinate 178,176 of PPMV03000013.1, read as the reverse complement.
GATGTGATTGTAGATCCACTCAAAAGTGATGAGCTTATTTTTGATCTCCAAAGAAATGGTCTCAAGCTTTAACTCCACGAGTTTCTTTTGGATGTATTCAACAAGCACCGTTTCATCTCCTTTGTAGTCGAATGTGTTTATTCTTTTAGCGGTCTTTGTTTGCAAATTGTTTGGTTCGTTGAAATAGAATTGACCAGTTAATGCATCTATGGATAGTATGGTTGATTTGGTAGATGTGAGCTTCACGAGAACTTGGTATGGGTTAATGAGTTTGAATATGGTATCGTTAGACTTTGCGATGCTGTTTATGAGAAATCCACAGTGCTTGTTCAATATCAAATTCAACAAGTACTCCACATTGAATTCATCATTGTCCACCTCAAGATCAATGTTCATGAGTTGGCTATTTTTGTACCATTTGAATTCGATTTCCAAGTTTTCATTCAAAGTGATTTCAATGGAATTTATCGTATTGTTCCAGTAGTTTATAAATATCATGTCGTCAACGGACTTGTATTTCAAGTTCCACTTCAAGGTATTCAAGCTTTTTAGTTGTTGTTGGTATATTAGGTTGAATTTGAGCTTCCTTGTGAATTGGTTTAAAAATTTATACAAGCCTACCAAGTTTTCGTTTAGGAGTACAGCATTAGCCTGTTTCTCGAGTTTATACCAGGAGTTTTCCGGTAAACTCGTCACCAAATACGACTTCATAATGTTATCATCATCAATTCCGAACAAAAATTTGAACCCTATCAAAAAGTATGGCGACATCACGTAGTCTTTCTCCAGATCAATGATCATATCGTTCCCCACAGTGACACTAGCCTCATATTTTTTCTCCAAGCGGAACACCACCCGGCCATTTCGTATGTAGTGATTCTGTAATAGCTCAGCCGGAATATTTTCATTCAATGCAATCCTTGTCGTCAAGGCCAAGTTCAAATCCTTCAACACCCTCAAGATTTTCTTGCTTGATATCTTAGGATTCTCTATTAGGTTATATGACGGTAACTGAGGTCTCTTCTTCACAAAAACTTCAAGACTGGTAATCAAGTCTGAGTTAGGCAACTTGGCTCCGCTAAACCCGTTTAATTCAAATAATCGCAACCCCAACTGCTCAAAATGGAACTCTTGTGTTCTAAACCAGTTAAGTAAATCAATCAATTTGCCGACGTCTTTGGACCGGCTGGCCCATTTTACAAGCGTGTAAACTTTGATGAAATCCTGACGAAGGGACACAATCAAGTTTAAAAACTTCTTTTTTCGTACAACATCGGTCTCTTTGTCCCAAGTAATGGATAAGTTTTCTATCATGGTGCTGAGCTGTTTAAACGACTCTTGACAATAGTACTTGAGAACATTCGATAGAGGGAGGATATTACCCGTTATGTGAGGGATTTCGCTGATCCCGTCATGGTGGCCATTGCCGGCTCCATTGCCGTTAACAACTGCCACATTATCAGCCCCACCGTTTGTAGTACCATGCCCCTCTGTCTCTGTACTGTTCATGCTGGTGAAATTTTTCGCGATAGTGATTTGAACTACACCCGGTTTATGGTTACCACATAAACGTCGCTACCTCGAAGTTTCTGTGCATACACGAGCGAGAGACGGTTGAGCACTGTGAGGGATATTGGTATCTATTGTTTGCTGCTCCTCCCCATTTTTTGTTTGTTTACAAGCGCTCTCTGTTTGTCAGTTCTCTATTATAATAAGTTGTTACAAATTCTATTTATCCGTTTAATTTACATGTTTTCTCTTAGGTATTGGTCCTTAGCCACTCAAACTTATTTGAAGCCAAGAGCAGGGAAACCTTCATTCTCCGCTCTTTTCTAACCAATAATGCATCTACCACCAGTTGCAATTGAAGGATTATTGTCTTACTTTCCTCATTAACTTCTCCCAAAATCTCCGGTACGATATACCAATCCCAGTCAATCATGGCAATTCTATGAGCCGGGGAGTTCTTTGCCATACGACGTTTGATAACCAGCGGAGATATTCCAGTTTGGGCCATATAGTTGTAGGATGGAAGATCAAATGGAAGACGTCCTTCTAAAAGACAGTACACGAGCACTCCGATAGCCCAGGAATCCGTCAAATGACCACTATACTTCAATCCCATCAAAATTTCGGGTGCTATATAGTCTTGGCTCCCACACCGGGTCGAGAGCATCTGGTCTGGTGAGGTCAAGCGTTTGGCCAAGCCAAAATCAGTTATGCAAGAAATGGAATCATATTGATTCTCGAAAAGATCTTCAGCACTATAATTCAAAAGCACGTTCTCGAGTTTGATATCTCGGTGGATAACTCCGTTCTTGTGAAGATACGATACTGCGGAAACCATCTCCTTGACCACCTGTTTGACAACACGCCAATAACGCACGTCGCGGGACATGGGTTTGAAGTGCTTGGACAGAAACTCGAACAAATTGCCTCCAGCGCAATAGTTAATGAACAAGAGCCGAAGATCGGCTAAGCTTTCGTCGTGGAAATCCTCCATCTCTATTTTCCTGAAGAGCCCTTCATCTTCAGAGTGTATGTCTCCTTCCACCTCTATGTTCCCACTGAAACTGTAGTCTAATAACTTGATCACATGGGGGTGATCAAGAATCAGTAGAATGGTCAATTCTCTGTGCAAAAAATACTTAAAGTTTTTGAGTTGGGTTTCACTCTTTGCCGGGATTCTGACGATTTTCACCGCCAATTTAGCGTCGGTGTCTTCTACTGCCAGCGCAAGAACCACGGTACTGAATCTTCCAGAACCGAGCACTTTTTCAACACAAAACCATGTATCGAAACGGCTCAGATAAAACAGCTTATCGAGGTATCTATCCCATTGTGTGAGAGTAGTGACTGGCAGCGCGTCTCTTTTGGCAGGAAGCGACGTGACTCTTTGTGGTACAAAAGACTTGCGATCTACCGGCTTATACTCGGAGGTAACCCTGAAGTTAGGAGACTGCTGGTCCGGGAGTTTTGCCTTTCTAGTTTTGGGTATTTCAAGAGGCAAGCGACCACTTGATTCAGCCCGGTTGCTGCTTGCACTGGCATCACTAGATTGCCGTTCACCACCGAACGTTGGGCTTTCTACAGGGGAGAACTCGGCGAACAGCCCATTGTTGATTATAGGAGTCGGCAATTGGCTTAAGCTTTCAAAATCAGTAGCTGGCAGGGGAGCAATGGGAGCCGGGCCCATCAACCCCGGTATGTCACCATACTTGGTATCATTATCAGGTGATGCTAATGCTGAAATCTCATCAATCTTTCTGATTGCGTACTGGTATTGCACGTTCAGATTACCCAGTGTCTTGATGTACAAGTAGGGCTTCCTCTCGGGAGCTGGGCCAGGAGAAGGACTAGTGGATATGGTTGCTGGCGTGTCATCTGAGGTGCAGCTGCTTGATTGTGGGGGCTGTGACGGCGTGAACTGTGGGTTTGCCATTTTGAGTGAAGTGGTGGTGGTGTGCCACTGTCTGGGGGAATAAATGAAACCACGGGGCGAAAGCACGTATATGTAATTTTCAAAGTCAAAGTTTTAGCTGTGGGGAAGATTAGGCAAACCACAACAACTTGATTTAGGCTTTTTAAGATGTTGTGTAGGAGGAAATGATATTCACGTTTTGGACTTTGATCAACACGATACCTCAACCAATTTAGTCAAGGCCTTGAAAGATGCTATTGTCTTTGAGCAAGGATAATATCTAAACTCCTGAACAATGCGCCGGACACCAACTCGCAGTCTAATACATCTGTCATAAGGTCGTGTACGGCTAGTACTAGAGCTGGTTGTTACGAACGCGGAAAGCAAAACATCTCCCCTTTACGGCTTGTTCTTTCGCTGAATGGGGAAGTGCCACCGGAAAATAATTATATCGGAATCTATGCGGCGATACGGCTTCACACTTTTTGTTTATATGTTATCGGCTATTTGCCTTCTACATGATGCACGACTGTTTATCTATAAATAAAAAGTAATATGGCAGCTCTGCATGAAATAACACTACATAAACCCTTCGAGTACCCGAAGTGCTCTCTCGAGTCGATCTATTCCGATTTGGTACCTTTGCTCGTCCAAGACCATGTCCAGGGTAAGTCTCGATAGCTGGTCTACAATTTTCTCTATCAATTGTTTCTCTTTCACCGGTAAATTGAGTTGATTGAATTCTTCCCCTATAATCGTTCCGTTAATGCTCTCCAAAAGGCTGATGAGAGTATGGTACGAGAAGGGCTTGAGTCCAGGCGCTTGACGGTTCTTGGCTCGTTTCTTGCTGGGTTTTCTCTTGGGGGTTTTGGGGTGCCGAGTGGACTCTTTGACAGATTTCCCACGAGAAGGCTTTCCCACCACAACCGGCTCTTCAATATCGTAATAGTCATCATTCTTGCCAAAGTCGTCAGCTTTACCCTCAACGCCCTTTTGTTGTGGACCACTGGGAGTTGCGTATTCGTTATTAATAATACGATTTTGCGGTGTTACCTCGAGGTTTTGTTCTGGTTGTTGCCTATTGAAGTTGGCGCCCAGATCAATGTTTTCTTCCTTGTTCGGAACTTCATCATCTGCATAATTAGACGAATTGATCTCATCGTCAAAAACTTGTCTTGCTCTGCTCAAATCTTCAGAATACAGTACGTATTCTTGTTGAGGTGGTACCTTACCAATATCATCGTTATCGACAACTTGATATCCTCTAGGAGAAAAATATGCGGAGTTCTTTGATGGGTCATGACTTTCTTCCAATGGCTTGTCCAATGACCTTGTTTCGCTCTGAGAGTAGTTACTGGATTGCAGGTACTGATGAGAGGGAGAAAATTGACCTTCCAAGTTACCATAAGACTCCTCTCTCTGCATGTGCAATAGAGTGATATTTTCATCTTTCACAGCGGTCGGTGTTTCAGAATGTGCAGTTGTTGCACCTCCTTCTGCATCGATGACAGCGGCCGCTGCTACAGGCACCGCTTTAGTGTTTTCAGCAACTTGGGTCTCTTTGATATTTCCAGAGCCTTCTTGGGTATAACTACGTTCGTCTAAGGGATCTTCCTCTTGTTGGTGTGTGGATGTAACAGTATTGTCTTTGTCTTCTGGGATTCCTGCTTCACTGAGAAGCTCAGGATCCAGTCCTTTCAAAATGGCATCGTCTGAATATTGGTGTTCATCACCGCTTACCACAGGAGGTTGAGGTAAAGTCTGAAGTAGCTTGTCTTTCGAAAACTCGGGAATGCTTTCTTGCAGCCTCTTGACATCAGGTGGTAGCTCACTCTGTTTTTCAATTTGGCTCAGCACTTGTCGGGCACGAACTATATTTTCAGTACTAGGCCGTGGAGGTAAGTTTGATCGTTTTGGAACATTGAAGCCATGGTTTTCAAGATTTTCATTGGACTTCGGTAGTCCATCACTGTGTAAACTTGCAGTTTGGAAACTTTCGGTGGATCTCGCTGGATGTGCCGTGGGCATTACATCTTCTCTGGAAGTTCTTGGATCGCTTGAGCTGACGTCACTTTTTGGAAGTTCATCAAATGTGAATGTTTCCAGCTGGATAGAATTAGCCCGTTCCATTAACCGGTCTAATTCATCACTGATACTAAGAGTGACCCTGTGACTCTTTGCATCTGGACGTGAGACACCCATCTTTGTTGCATTAGCACTCCTGAGAGCTGCCAGGTCAACAATTTCACTCTTAGGTCTTCTACTACTTCGTCTAGGGATCAGGTTTTCAACACTTGTTTCGTATGACATATCTGGTTCAACTCGTGACAAATCTCCCGGTTGAGTTTCGAGTTTTTTCGTGCTGGCCAGTCTGTTGATAGTAGGAGATATTGGCTCTTTGACAAGTTTGACACTAACAGGTTGTGCCAGGTTGACGGCCAGTACTGAGTATTCGGATAATCCCAGCATCATCGAGTCACGAGGTCTTGAGGACAAAGCAGACGCTGGAGGTGTATAATCACCCACACTATTAGTGAACGGAGGAGATGGACCAGTCATCCTCGTGCGATCAGGATTATGGCTTGAAATGTGGTGTTCTTCATCTAGTTTTTCGGAATCGGAGTATGAGAATTCGGAAGCACTTCTACTGGGGGAGGCATTGCTATTCCCAGTCCCTGTAACACCCTTGCTATAGATGCCGTATTGGTACCGTGGATGACTAGCACTTGGATCAGGCATAATAAATAAAAGAGGTGAAACCGCTTTGAGATAATTTTGATCAAATTCAGGTAGCCCCCAACCGTTTATACTCAACCGTGATGTTTATGTTATTACCCAATTAGGAAAGGTAATGAGAAATAGGATAATTTCAGAACGGAAGAGCTATCAGGTTACCCTCGGTGGTCCCAAAGGTGTGTGCGGTACAGGGCTAAACCACTTGAAATTCGAGCGACATTGGTTGGGCTCGCTGGTTTAGAGTACCTTTGTCATACACTTTCAGATAGTCTTTGGTTATCCTCTATAGTATTCAACTTAGACTGGTGTGCGGTTCAAAAAAAAAAATAAATCAGTCTGCTATCCAATTCAATTACTCTGGATCCTACTTGAACATATGGAGAAGCTCAAACCTATTTGACCATTTTTTCGTCACATAATCCGAGTGCATCATCCCTCAGGTCTACAGCCTCATTCTTCTTCCTTTCGAGAATGCGGATATTGCAAGGAACTTGTTTGCCCATACGATGCATACTGTTCCAGCCAAATTACTTTTCCCGCAAACCATTGAACGTAGAAGTACTTTCAAAGAGAATATCTTTGTTCAACACAAGAAAGCATGATATTCCATCGTCAAGAACCACTTCGCTTCTCATCGATTGTATCAAAGCTTCCAGAACCCTTCGAAACTCAACCCTGAGACACGCTATTTCGTCCACCGACTTTCTCGGGATAGCTGATGCAGCTTGGTCTTCACTGGCTATAGAGACTCAGCTTTTTGAACTCGTCTCGTCTTTCCCAAAAATAGACAAGTCCGTCCTTCTATATTACCTATGCACGCCACCAGTTCCTTCGGATCCAGACCAGATAATTGAGATCGTGAAGTCTGAATTCTTTGCACGTCTTACAAGTGGGGTAGTCGAAACTAGTGCAGTACGAAGTGGCATCCATGTACTCCTTTCTCGACACGACTATAAAAACTGCTTTCGACTTTTGGATTCAACCTTAAGGTCACCCCAGTATGAAAGGTTTGCTTCTCGAAAACTTAACAGAAGCTTTCGAATGATTGGAATCTCCTTCGTCGTGGTGAATTTGATTGAGTTCGCTTGTCTTCCACTTTTGCTGATCGCAATGATTTTTGCATTGAATTCAATGTTTAGTGGGGTATTGGCGTATGGGTTCATAAAATTGAAATATCCTCGTGACTTGGGACGCATCAGCTGGAGACATTCCAAGCCGCTTCGAGGCGTGATTATCCAATCACGTGAATTACTTTTGGTTAACAGGATTATCACACATTTTGAAGAACATCTTGAAGTGAACTTGAAGAACTACCATCTAAGCCAACTCATGACGTTTTTCAACCCTCACGTAATCCTGTTGGGCGACTATAAAATGGAGGTGCCCTGTGAACTCACTGAATCAACTCTGGTTGCATTGGAAGTCCGAAAATATTTACAAGAACAATTGAAAGCTCGTAAAATAGCTATTAATGATCTTCCCGAGGAACTCCACTTTCTTGAGTTCTGGCAGACTGGAGGCGAAGATTTTGAATGGGTTGAACCGGATCAGGATCCTGCTCAACTCGTCAACTTACGAAAGGACACCGTACAGTAGAGACGCTGTTAAAAGTTACATAGACATACTATCAAATAGATTTAATGCACCGAAAAGATCTGCTTCTAGGGGAGATAGGTTTCCCAATTTCCTAAAGAAAGGCAAGTTTTGAGCCGAAGTTGGTTAAATCTATAGGCGAAATTTCTCGGGCCCATGTTTTTGATTTTGCAACCAACCTTGATCGCGAAGGAAAATTATTTGAAGACGATTATTTCACTTAATGTCAGTTGATAATAGCCCCTTTATCAAGATTGATAGCCCTAAGGTTGACATCATTACGGATCTCCAGTGGTCCGAAGGTACCATGCAATTTCTCGTTTCGTCGTGGGATAATCGCGTTATTCTTTATGACTGTTCCGACCCTGAGACAGCCAGGAATGTCTCCGAATTTCACTCTGGTACTCCTATAATAAGTCTCGAGTACCTCAGGCACAATTCTGCATATGCTGGTGGCTTGGATGGGCACGTATACCTGGTTGATTACGAAAACGGGAAACTACAACGTGAATGGTTTGTCCACCCCTCCGATGATCTAGATAGTGGTGTCAATAATTTGTCCAGTTTCAATGACTCGCTTCTCGTTACGTCTACTTTTAACAAGAAGCTTTATATCCATGATGTACGCTCACAGAAGCCGGTTTTGGAGAAGAAGCTCGAGAAGAAAGTCTTCAAAACTGATACTACAGATACATATTTGACGCTTGGAATGTCAGAACGAACCATTGAAATATACGATCATCGAAATTGGAACACTCCTTATCAAGTGCGGGAAAGTGGCTTGAAGCTTCAAATCAATGACCTCAAATCGTTTCCCGATGGCTCAGGGTTTGCTATAGCTAGTATTGATGGACGAGTGTCTATAGAATACTTTGATCCGTCGCCCCTGGTACAAGAAAAAAAATATGCATTCAAAAGTCATCGACTGATGGACAAGCTCACCAATGAAGACGTGGTGTATCCGGTAAATGCGTTAGTGTTTAGTCCCACAACCAATCATCTCTATACTGGGGGATCAGATGGGTTTGTGAATGTTTGGAACTGGACAACCAGGAGAAGAGTGAAACAGTTCCCCAAATTCCAGACCGGAGGAGTATCGGAAACCGTGATGAGAATGAGGCTCAGTAAAGACCTGAATATGATAGCAGTAGCAACTAGCGATGATGGGTATAAAAATCAACGCTCTTTGGAGCACACCAGTTCGGCTCCTCGTTATCTGGGTAGCGTATACGTCAAGAGAGTGTGATAAGAGATAAGCAAGAGATGCGTAAAGACCGTTTGATTTTGCGGAGCACCCCAGCAGAAATTTCTTTCCAACAATTTGCCTTACCATTTGTACGGTATTCCTTTTGCACTGTTTTGATCCTGAAGTACGATCTTGATGAGCACCTGTATACAATGGATCCTGTATGAAGTTATTTAACTCCCATCTTGCATTTCGCAATTCTGCATCTCAGGCGTAAACTCACTTGCTGCTATAATGCCTACCTTCGAAGATGCTACAAAGGCGTATACCTTGTGGCTTGAGGAAAATGGTGTCAAGTTTGTCAAATCATGCCATATTGAAGATTTGAGAGATCAAAATGAAGGAAGAGGTGTTATTGCAGATGCATCCATACAACCTCAAGAGATTATCATCGAGATTCCTAGAACTATAGTCATAAATCTTGAAAATAGTGCATTAGCCGAAGATTACCCTAGGTTAAGGGAGGAGTTGGAGCAGGTCAACCAATGGGAAGCTTTGATTATCATTCTTTTGTACGAGCTTAAGGTTAAAAAATCCGAAAGTCGATGGAAACACTATTTTGATGTCTTACCCGTCACTGATGTTGAAAACTACAAATTCAACCAGTTGATGTTTTGGTCCGACGAGGAATTGGAATATTTGAAACCTTCTCTCATCACCCAAAGAATTGGAAAAGACTTGGCCGATGGAATGTACAGAAAGCTTTTTCCTCGTATCGTCATTCAAAGAATGAACTTAACCGAGTTGAAAGATACGACCAAAGACGAGTACCACAAGGTTGCGTCTTTGATCATGTCATATTCTTTTGATATTGAGAAGTTGAACGAAAATGGTTTCGTTGATGGTGAAGATGATAGCGTTGACGACAAGGATATAAATGATGATGATGATGATAATGATGATGATGATATTAATGATGATATTATTAATGATGTTAATGATGTAGTAGATGTTGATGGCAATGTTAATGATGCTCATGAAGATGCCAATAATGACAATGATCGTCAAGTTGCTTCTGTTAACGGGACAAATACAAAACAACCAGCTAGCTCCAATAGTCAAACTACTATAAACTATCCGAAGAAGGACAACATTGAAGGAGAACCAGGAGATAACACCGAAAATAAGGACTCCGACAAAATATATGACAGTCCTGCTCCTAGATACGGCAACGGAAACGCAAATGGGTTAACAGATACTACCGTTTCAGAATCAGGCGCCCTCCCTCCACAAACCACGAGCCCTTTGTCTTCAATTGGCGACGAGTTTCCTGACGGTTTAAAAAATGACAGCTTCTTGAAAGCAATGATACCTTTGGCAGATACCTTAAATGCGGACACCAAAAAGCATAATGCTTCATTAGAATACGAGGCCAATAAACTTGTGATTAGAGCTATCAAACCCATCAAAGAAGGGGAACAGATCTTTAACACGTATTCTGAACACCCCAACAGTGAAATCCTCAGAAGATATGGTTACGTGGAGGAATTTGGATCTAAGCATGATTTTGGCGAGATTCCCTTGTCTATTGTTAGAGAGCATTTCAACAATGTAACCACTCCAATAAAGAATGTGCTCTTTGACGAGCTTATCAAAATATTCAATAAAATCATACAAATTGAGCGTGAAGATGATGAAGTTGTCGATTTCATTCTCGACTCATATGACTGTTTTATTACCGGTGAAATCATTATTGAATTTATTATCTTAATTCAGTGTTTGACAATGATTGCTTCTATTCACTCTGTGCATTCCATGGATGGACTCAAAATGGATTCCAAATTTCAATTGGTAAGAAGAATCTACAGGAAATGTATTCAATTAATTGAAAGTGGACAGCTTACCAAAGGTTTTTTGGCAAACTACAAGTTTATTTTAGAGTCCAGACTCTCTCAATATCCTAGTTCAGCTTCTGAAGAATTTTCAGCTTCTGTCGAATTCAGTAGAAAAAGCATGGCTGACGTGGTATTAAGATCAGAGTTTCAATCTATAACAAGATGTTTAGATATTGAAAAAGCATTCACTATCAACGGTAAAAAATATAAATTTATCGATGATGATAAATTAATCAGGAACATTGTTAAGAGAAAATTTGATCTTCTACCCCCACCAACAAACAATAAGAAGGCCAAAAAGTAACATAGATAATTATTTGATAGATTGTACTAGATTCTAGGATATGCATATATTTTTATTGAAGAATTGAAAATCGTAAAACGTGTGGAAGGAGCTCACTTACAGTCAAAGTAAGTTGACGTAGTGCTAGGGACAGAATAAGTCGATCTAGTTGATGTGCCACGCTGCGTTGAGGCGATAGTTCTATCAGCATTTTCGGAGGAATCGTTCTTCGCATGACTGTCCAAACTATGCTGAGTTCCTGAAACTTGTTGCTCGACGATATCTGGAAGCTTCTTGATAACTAACGCTCTGGGTCTCGATACTTTGAACTCTCTGACGGGTTCATCCTTTGTGGGTAATATGGATTTTAGGAGCAGATTCCACCTTTGAGAATTTTGCCTGTTTGTCTGCAGTGGGTAACTCTTCTCATCGCTACTATCTTCCTCTTGACCCCCACTATTGGCCCATCTAGACTCCCAAAGTTGTTTCATATCATCATCCATATCGTCATCCACAAAGTATCTTTTGTATATTCGATCAGCCTCCCTTGTTGTGTAATCATTTTGTCTTTTTCTTATGTTTGAATACTCTTGTTGTTTTTCGAAAGATTCATTCTCAAAATCAAAGGTTCTAGGTCCCTCCTTTTGTGAGCGACTCGATTGAATTTTCAAATGCCGGGAAGCATTCGACCTATAGTAGAAATCTGCTGAACGGATACTAGTCTCAGAAATCGATTCTCCGTCGTACGCACTGGCCTTATCGGTAGCGAGGTGTATGGGCGCCTGTACCGGACGATATTCGAATTGACGAGTGATTTCATCCAAGCTAGCCATCGGATCAAGCGTTGTGGGGTTGCACTCGGTGCAGTCGCCCAGCTTTGTTCTCGCAATAGTGTAAATCGTTGAGATAAAACAATAGAGTAACTGCCCAAAGAAAATAAGTGCTATGATAAAATGAATGATTATCTGTGCCAAGGCCACATTTGTTCTTATCACTTCTGAGCTATTCAAGTTAGGAATGAACGCAACACATAGCATAGTGACAAGTAATCTTGCAAGCGGAATTATCCATTTAGTAGTAGTCCAAGACAATCCCAAGAAAAAAGGGTTGACAAACAACATCAGTCCAAAAGAGATAAATTCCAATACAACTAAGCATATCACTTGGGTTACTCCGCTTGATTGAGCTAATGATACAACGATCAGTTTTAATAGCAACATAAGAAGATCCATAATCACGTAGTAGTTTTTACTGGGGTTGTAGTGATGATAAAAGAACGACCAAATCAACACCGTATTAACGGAAGTGTACAACTTGGTTACATTTGAGTTGACCTTAATTTTCCCATCTCTAATCGTTATTAGGAATCTTGAACAAAAAAATATTGCAATTCCGACCCATAGAGCGAATGTTAATGAGCCGACAACAAGAGGAGATATGGCCAATCCATCACTCTCTTCTGTAAAAACTCTTGAAAGCAGTCGATTGGAGTAAGTTCCATTAGGCAAAAGAGTCACATTGAAAGCAGAAAGGTGATCGAATTGAGAACTATCCCCGAGGTGACCGAGTAGTCTAAGATCACGAACGTGGCCACTTATTGGATCATACACTTCCATATAACTATTGGGTTCAAAGAGTCCGTCATAAGAAACCGTAGTATCAAATGCATCAGATTGAAGTTTGGAAACGTTGGGGTAAAATGGAGTAGTCTTGTTTGCTGAAAGATAAAACATGTATAAAGTCAATATCAAGAAAGGATAGGCAAAAATAGACACGAAGTTAGTCAAGAACATCCCCATGATATAGGAGACACATCTTTTGGAAAGTGATTTGAATCCTTGGTTTCGAAAAGCTTCCTTCATGCCAGAGGCAGAGGAGAATTTTAATAACACAGTAAAAATCTGAGCCCCTATGCATATAAGTGTCCAAATAATCAAACACAAGAAGAAGTTCCACCAATTATCTCCATATGTCCTGTATGAGCCGAAGTATGATAAGGAATTCAACCCATTGCCGTTATAGGTTAAATAAATATTGTCCTGTTCGGTAGATGAGAAGAACTTGTTCCCTGGAAGGAGCGAGAAGCCCAAAAGAGCTGACCATTTTAGCAAGGCTAGTAGTGGCTGATAAAAGCCGGGGTAGTTCAAATTCAATCCGGCCGTGAAAAGGGCAAACTGAAAATATAGGATGATTCGTTGTACTGTGGCATCCAATTGCTTCAAAAGATCTGCGTTACAAATTGTGGACGCAACGAACAAGAACGGGTTACTTGATTCTTGATATGACGAATACACCACCGTAAGAAAATTAATGGCTGCAGTGAACAACAACAAGCCAAGAGCTCCGTATAAGACCAGTTGTCGAAAGCCCTTTCGTATTGCGGGTGTAATATACACTTTGTGGCAGCCTATAACGGTATCAGTTTGATCATTGGATACAACGGCAAATCTTGCGGAAAAAGAGCCCACTCGACCAAATTGTTCCGAGACATCAGCTTGGTAGTACATGTAAATCGAGTCGTTCACGTACAATGGACACCCCAACAGATGACCTGTGCCTTTACTGAAGAGAGCAGTGATCGACAGATTAGACTCTGCAAGCGAGTTATTCGAATACCAACCCCTGTCGTGTTCCAGTCTGGGGTGTAATTGTGATGGTCTATGAATCGATGATGAGTCCTTAGGCGGCGTAGACGGTACTAATTGCGTCTTCTGGGAGTCATTCGTTATGAATCTATCATACCCATCAAGTAGGTTTTCTTCGTACCCGAAGTCATCTCCATCTCCTCGCCTTCTTATAATGCTAGTATTGGAATGACCGTGGCGAAAATGTGATGGGCCATATGGATTATTGTACGGATTCACAACAATAGTAGTATTCTCATCCTGGTACCTGAGGTTAGTCTGATATTGACTTGTATTCTTCACACCAACCAAGTCGCAAAACCTTTTCGTCTCATCCAAAATCTGTTTCCCCATGAACCATATCGTCACATGAAGGGAGGTATACATGTTCGTAGTGGTGTTCACATCCTCTATTACAGGCCGCATCAGCGACGAGTTAGTGGGGTTGAGGACTTTAGTGTTCATAAAGAACTTGAGGACTTTGTTCTGGTCATCTAAAGCGACATCGACAAGAGGCCGATCTAGCAAGAAATTCCGAGGATCCATATTTCCACATTGAGCTGTCTCTAATAGGGCCGGTAGCACGAACGGTAGCCATAGTAGAAATAAAAGCCTCATTTCAAAGCGTCCCAGTTTGGCGATGGTGGAGTAACCGTGCACTTGTGTACACGGATAGTTGCAATAAAGAGTAGGATTTTCGCTCGATGAGTGAGACAAGGGTTGATAACGGCAGAAGAGCATAGACAATATTTCCAGAGTCTTCCCGCTTCATGAACTGTTTGCAATCTTAAGCAGTCGGTCAGTTAAAGAGGGCCCGTTTCGATGGCGTGATCCCCGAGAAACTACAGAGGTCTTTGTACTGTTCCTCGTTTCTATTAACTATTTACATAATTTACAACCCCATTTAATCCCTGGTGTTACCCTTGAACTTGGGGTACAATCTAGCGGCGTGGTAGTTGATAGGAGACAATTGTTTTCCTTGCAGTCGACTGGTCTCCATGCATTTTTTCAAATCAGTTTCAAATGAGGCACATTGTGCAGCACCTTCTCCATTCGCTGCCCAACAGCTCAATAAAGATGACATGAGAACAAAACACTCATTGTTGCCTTTGTTCTGCATGGCTCTTCTCACCCGTAACTTGGGCAAAGGAGGTAAACTCGTCGTGGTTTGTACTTTCTTATATGCCATATTACTGAAAATTTTTATCTAGTATTCGCGAGGGAAAGAAACCAGGGGTTCTCTTAATGGTGGTGAAAGATTTATATATTTACACCAATTTGCTCACTATGTAACTTTACTGAATAGCCCCCTTCATTACTATTCGGATAATCTCCGGCTCGTTAACTTATCTTCTAGATCAACTAGTTTGAATGTGGACGCCGACCTCCTGTAAGGAGCCCGGACCCTAGTGCTATAGTTATAAATTCTTTTAAAACTTTTTGTTCCCTTATTGGAAGGCAGGAAAATAACTGCTTGGTCCTCGTTGATACTCTTCAACTCGTTAACTCTCTGGAAAAACTTGATCAACTTAAACTTGATAATGTTAGAAATCTTTGTTTTCAAATTGTTGAAGAAAATGTTCTTGCGGTTAGAGTACTTCATCCTCACCAAAGTCTCGATCTGATCGGTTATGTTCATCAAGAATAATTTGAATATATGGTTGAAAAGTTTCTTTTGACTTCTTATACTCTTATTGACCAAGAAGTTGTAAGGAATCATGTTGAGCTCTTTGACGTTGTAGCTTATGATGACGAGATTTGCCTGTTGCTTGGAATTACTAGGTGATTTCCCGTCATCTTTGACAAAATCACACAACTTGAACGCATTAGTTTTGAAAAATTGATGATTGAATAATAATAGATTCGTTGATTGGTTTTTAGAAGACAACAAGAGCTCAATTTCTTTCTGTAACGATGCCTTCAATGTGTTGATTTCCGTTTCCAAGATCGAGTTGAATTTATTTAAAAATTTGAATCTTAGAACCTTATAGTCGTTCAAGTTTTCCATCAAAAGGAACTTCTTGGGTATATCGAGCTCGTCGTACAACATGTTCACTACTCTGTCGTACTTGTTACCCCCAGGTTTCACCAAATCATCAGGGTTGATGGAAATCGAATTCTCCGTGTACTCCACAAAATCCAAGTCTTTCTTATGGAGTTTGAGTTTTGGGGAACACTGTTGTAGGTCCTGGACAAACTCTTGTGGGTAACAAATATCCGTGAGCCGGTGTTTCCCGGTTCTCAAGGGGAACCCGCTCAATGATCTGTCAAAACCCACCACATTATATGGAGCGTGGAACAAATTATCTTTGAACAAGGATGAATTTGGATTCAAGAACAATTTATCTAACTCGTTTCTCCGCAACATTTTGAACTTGTCCGTGATCCCATTGAACTCTTGTATTATTCGAAGAATAGGATCGGAGTAGTTCCTGAGGTACCGCTTGTAGTATTTCAAGTGCACAGACTTGTCGCTGTCGAGTTTTGCCAAATCTTTGTAAATCTTTTCCACCTCTGAAGTAGTGGTATTGAAGATATCTAGTTCGTCCGGGAGGTTCTTTATCAATTTTTTTCGGTCTAAGTAATGCTCTGAAGGGAATGCCCTGAACTGTTTCCCTTCATCTAGATTCTGCTGGATTAACAAGTCTTCAGTCGTCATATGGGAAATGCTATCGTAATAGTTCTGTAGCCTCTTGTAGTTATCTGTGCGTTCTTCCACTTCATCCAAGTCAAATATCCGAGCTTTTTCTTCGTCTTTATTGGCCTTTTTTAGAGATATCCCCAAACTTCTTAAGGCCTGTTTGTTGGCATCCTTCGTTTTGTAGTTAACCGGACTGGCATGTAAATACCGACTTCCAATAACGCTCAGCTTTCTTCCGTAAACCCTCGTGTGTCTTAGCAACATTTTACTTGAAGGTGTGGGTCAAATTATGAAATGGTACTACAATTTTTGAACCTTTTCCGGATAATCGCGATTGCGAGGCTGCAAAATCTAAGAAGAACTTGACGAAGAAATGGAATGTGGCAAGCCTACAGCTAAGTTTTTTAACCGATATCCCTGATATATATTATCTTAAAAATTCGTTAGGTCATTACATACTAAAAAGTATTACGCTGGAAACTTTCCAAAAGTTGGTTGAGTTTATACTGCTCACTCAAAGCAGTTAATTCTATGATGGGGTTAACTTGAGAAGGAATCGATAAACGCTTGGAAGGAGCTTCATAAGAAAAAGAGTCCAACGACTCCACTGATGAGGTTCTCTGGTGATCTGTCAAGCTCATAGACGACATTGATGATGAAAATGATGAAACCGAAGCACTCGATGACTTCCTGGCAGAATCCATAATAGATGATGGGGATGATGGAGACGAGGAAGAATTCGAGCCGGGGGTCGTTGGAGATTCGGGGGAGGCTCCTTCCAATTTTGGAGATTTCTTGGAATTCTCCTGGGAGATCAAGTATTGTTTCATTCTATAATTGTTGAGAATTGTTTCTTTAATAGGAGCCAAAAACTGTTTGAAATGCTTGAACAATTCCATCTCACATATGAACAAATCCCAGTTTAATAAATATAAAAGCTGTCTTTCCATCAAGTTGATGTCTTTCAAGTTGAATAATTGATTGGTCAACTTCAACCAATCGTGGTTTTTTAAGCTAAAGTCATTATTGAATTTGATGGATAATATAAGACAGGACAAGAGGATCCGATGTCTGGTTGATGGTAAACCTTTACAGTTACCAGGTAACTTAGCCTTCAATCTATTAAGGTATACGATGGTGAACATCAAGATTCCGTTGTTCAACTTCAAGGAACGAATAAGTTTGTTTAAAAATTTCAGTAAGGAAGGGAGTTTTCTGTTTTCCTTGATGTAAGTTTCACTTTCAGTGTCACAGACTATAGTCTGCAAAGTCTTGACAATTACTTTTTGTATCAAGTCTGGATCAATTGGTGAGTCGATAAATTTTTCGATAGCACTAGATTCAACGGACTCCATGGTTATATGTAGATTATCTGCGGTGGTAGGTAGAAGGAAAGAGCTGGACAAGGTGGTAACAAGGAAGACAAGAAAGTGTTTACTCTTGGAAAATTACAGGAATCTACTTAGATACTTATACTGAAAAATTACTGCATTGGATAGATAAAAATAAAAATTGACTGCAACCATTTCGTGTAAACGCGTTGCAAGAATTGGACTAAGCCAACTACTCCAGTCTAACCAAGGCTGAAAGGTTGGCGTGAATTGGTACTAATTACCTTTTTTCCCTCTTGTATGCAAGCATGAATTTACCGTATGTGGTAAAAATTAAACGCGACAGACCTGCACCCCCTGCAAACTGTAGCGTACCGTTTAATCTTGCGACGCCAAATCAAAGTATAATTGTGCAGGAGAATGTGTGCGCCTTGAAAGAAAGGAGGTTCACATTGTGCTCATACCGGTATTGGCAAAGAGATTATAGTCGATGCCTTGATTAGGAATAACATTCTCACCTTCCCTATTATTCAGTCCTTCGTCAAGGTTGCATGTTTTATTTAGACTCGAACACATTTTCCCCGTCTGGATAAGAGCACAGGGTTTTAGCGAGAGAGGATGTTATTGAAGTCGCGTTTGACGAAGGGTTCAAGTGGGCTGTAGTTTTGACGTGCAGTAGGTAGTTAAGTTTGAAACAGGTGTCAATATCACTGGGGATTACACCGTGGTATACTTCCCCTGATTTATCGGATTGATTCCGTATCGTGTTAGGCCAATATACAGGGGAGCCTTTTTTTGTTTCGTACCTGAACTTTTCTTGGAATACCGTGTCTAACATCTTTAGTTGTACAGGCAACTCATGCTGTAGAACTATGGTCCAGACCTGCCAGGCCGTGTACCTGCGTCCGACTAAAACGCGTCCCATTAGGGCTTTTGAGACACAGGGAAACCAAAGCCACTGACAAGTTGGAGTATCTTGTCTGTGTTATAGAAAAACTCCCCTTCCCTCGCATTGTAAGTATACGTATTGGACAGCCAGGGACAACTACGTATCACTTTCTACAGCATACAAACTACAACATCTACACACGACGACGATTACCACATCCTGGATATCGTGATCAAAAATCCATGAGCTTCATGTTGTCTAATAGTTAGTAAAAGAACAATTATAATGTTTAGTGAATATCAGAAATTTGGGTATACTGGGTCTATCATAAAAAGAGTACTCAGACTGGTGCACAGCGTTTTGTCTTCATCTATATCACATCAAAACTTATGTAGAAACATACTGTTTAAAAGATTTCATTAAGGAATGTAATGCTTAAGAAAATTTTTCTTACTGCTCGAAGCATCTTTATACTGCGTTTCTCTGCGGGTAACAGATCCTGCAGATTTCGCACCCATTTTATTATACGCAGTACCTTGATGGAGTACTTAGATGAATCGATGGCCCGGGTTACCATAGATATCAAACTCCATATCTCGGAAGCAGTTCTCGGACACTTTGCCCGGATCAAGAGCTGCGAAAGAGTTTTCATCCTTAGCCAAGTCACCGGCTAATTGTATCCAAAGTTCGTCAACCTCTTTATTGTTCACATCATGATAATCAAAGTCTGAACCACCAAACACCGGATTAAACTCAAAATCGTAGACACTATGACTGAACACATCCGACGGACTAAGATCAACAGGTCTTGATAGGTCAGCTTCCGAGGTTTTTCTTTCGAAAGTGTTGGGGACGTCATTAGTAGATTCAGACAAAGGTGTCTTCTTTTTGGCCAGGGCTTCATCCCATTTCCGTTCCTTTTGTTTGAAAAGATTCTTTTCTCTCTCTTTAAATAATGCACACTCTTTCCGTCTTCGCTCTAGCGTCTTCAATGTATAATCCAACAAATAGATGAATTCATCAATATCTGACATGCTGATACTCGAGAAGTCTTTGACAATCTCATCCAAAGTACTATCAGTATACAAGTCATCATATGAATACAACGTCATCAAGAAATTGTGTGCTCTTGAAGCCCTCCAAGCATGATAGTATCGGTTACTCAATTTCGACATAGACGCAATGAGATACTTCGCAAGGGATTCAATTAGCTTTGAAAGACGGCAGTACTTATGAAACCTCAAGGAGTAGCCATCAGCCATCATGTTTGTCTCATGTGTTCCTGAATTTTTCATCAGATACACAACTGCATTGACCTTTACGAGCATATTCAAGGTGAACTGGCTGGCTTTGTGTATCAACCCTAGCAAAGATGGGTTCAAAATCAAATCAGCACCTTCACCAAAATTAACATGGTTCCTACCAATCAACTCATCAAAGTAAGGGGCCATTCTTACCATAACAATACTGATAATTTTCTTCATGTAAAAAGCGGTGAGGTTTGGAAAACTCTTGTGTTCATAAGTTATCAATATATGATTCAACAAAGAGTAGATAAAGTTGTTGTAATTCAAATGAGCCTTGCATTTCATCACCTTTATAAATGGATAGTGGAAAAACTCTTCTGTGAATGGAGTCATATAGTCCAGTAGCGTCCCATATGTCTGATAGAAGAACTCTTCAAACTCAGTGATCATAGCAAAAAGATCCCCTATCTTGTTACTTCCTCGGAGGTTTAAAACAGCATTCAAAAGCTTGGAAATTTTGTTGTAGCATCTCTCAAAATAAGCAAACGTAGAAATTACATCTTTTTCCATATTTGTATTCAAGATGTTTTCGTTACCTTTACGATATGTGGGGTACCTTATGTCAAAATACCTCTCGTCGATAGTTAACGGGTTTCCAAAGCAAGCTGCCTGAGTCATATCACTAATCACCAAGAAATACCAGAGTTTTCTCAATAGATTAGTTTGTTTCCCATTTTCATCCTTAATGCCGAGTTTTTCCGGTTCTCTGTTGATGCCAAGTTGATACGCACTTTGAACCATAATGGCATTGGAGATCTGTGCAAGTCCACCATCAGTGTTATCGCCTTCCTCGGGCCCAAACATGTGGTACAACCTCAATATGAACACAAGTTGAAGAACTTCCCAGCAGTGCTTTCTCATGATGTCAAACTGGTACAAACACCTTTGAGCCATATGAACTGTCTGAATCGAGATGGGGTGTGACAATAGAAACTTCAATTCCTGTGCTTTTGTATTTGGAGCATTGGACTTCAAGTTATATTCATTAACCTCTGGTCTGTTTGAGAAAAGTGACAAGTAAGATAGCCTTAACATGACCAAAAGGATTCCCACATGAGCATAATCTAGCCGAGTCAGCAAATCCAACTTTTCCACGTGATCCAAAGTGAATTCTTCTGGTCCTAAAATTCTGGTGAACTCCTTCTTGCAAGTAACCTCATCAAAGAATGACATATAAGGGTAAACATGAATGAAGAATTTATTTACCAACAACCAAATGACCTTTTTACACGGTAAAACTTGTAATAAATCATCAACTAAATCTAGATTGTCATCCCGATTTTCATTATATACAAGTCCAAGAATCAAAGCACTTTCATTTCTCTCTTTTCTCAATTGTTCTTTTGATTTCTTTAGCTTCTTGTTCTTCTCCTCCTCTTCCTCCGGCGAAAAAGAACGCTGCATAGCACTTAAAGTATATATATTCTGTGCTCTCTCTTTGAAATGCTCTTCCTGTTGTTCGTCAACTTTTGCAGGTAGGTCTGTTGTTGAAGGAGGTGCTGCACTCACTGGGTCTTTCCTATTTCTGAGCAAATAATCGTTTACCACTGAGGACGCTTTATCCCTGAGAATGAACGCCTGCCATGTAAATAGTCCACATCCCTGCCTGAAATGAGGATTCTCAAATAAAGGGGCTTTGACATCGCAATGAAGGTTAATCACTTCATCAGGGTCATGATATGGGTTGAATGACAAGAAATGCTTTATTCTGTCTAAAAGATCGGAGGATCCGTTGTAGGTTTCAGGAAGTGAAAGATCGAACTTCTTCCGGGTCGTAGGTGAAGCAGTCGACAATCTCACTGGAGGCAATTGAACCATTCCTGGAGAAGTCAAGCTGAATGCATTGGCCCCACCTCGGTATTGTTCATTGTAAGTGTTCGACCCCGGGGTTGGTAAAAATCCAGGAGTCGCAGATCTACGGGACTCTTTACCCGGGGAAGAGTTCTGGTCAATCCTAAAGCTCTCACTCTGGCTACTTGCATGACAGTATGGAAACGGTTGCTCATTGGAGTTATTTTCATCTCGGTTCAATAAAGTACTTTCCAACAGTCTTATTTGCCGTTTGATCTTTTCTAACTCTGACTCTACAAGATTATTTGCCAATGGGGCCGCTTTTACAGCGTAGTCTTTGTCCACGTCCCTTTTTGATCCACCGTTTTTGGCCTTTCTATCGCTTTGTTCACTAGAAGTGGAACTAGTACAAGGCGTCCGATTCTTGAAGTCTGGCTGGAATGTTTTCACCACAAAAGTTGGCTTCGAGCCAATATTGGGGGTTTTTGACGCAGGTTTTACAATCTTTCCGTTGGTAAACCCTGGGTATTCACACAAATGTGCCACGTTATAACGAACGCAAGAACCACATGGCTGTTCTCTATCGCACTTCACTTTCCTCTTCTTGCAGTAAGTGCACGATAGAGACAACCTGTTTCTTCTTTTTGCATCCGACATGCTCTATGAATTGCAATTATTATTACATAACAATAAAGGACAATCGGCCGAGCGCGAATCCAGAAATCGTTCGGCGATAGGCAAAAACAGAATTAAACACCCATGCGGCTTCGTAAGTGGTGCTCAAAACAGGTCGCTAACTTGTGATAGCATTTAATTCCCTGTAACACCTTGTTCATCCTGTTTACCGTGACTGAAGTCTACACTCGAGTCTCAAGTATTCTAGGCATGGCCGCTCTCTTGCCGATGCAGGTTTTATATTACACTCATTTCTACGTACTTATTTACTCCAAGTGAGGATTACTTGTATCTCCGTAAAGCTCGAAGAATTTTATGAAGTCATCTGTCTTCAAGTTAGCATCATGGCCGGCAAGTGTCTGCAGAAATTCCTCCAACCCTGAAAATGGTGAATCGTTGTCGCTAGCCATATCCTTGAAAGCGTAAGTGTCTTTATTGCTCTCATTTTTTAACCCGAAATTCGAGGAGCTACCATCATTTGGATGCGATCTTGAAGTATTCCCCTCCTCTTGTTTCAGTGGTCGTTCGTCAAATTCGTAGTTACTAGATCTTGGAAGGTTTATGTTGAACATGGCATTAGCTTTTCGTTGTCGCTCCTGACTGTCCTTGGCGAACCTGAACTCCTCGCATAGTTTGCACAAATAGTTTATCTCGCTAGCAGCAAAGTACTGAAGCAAGTTCGTGGTTTCGAGAATCATTGATATATCGCTCAAGGCGTACTTGAAAAACACCTCCGCATTTTGCATGCATTGTTTAAGAACATAGTATGTCAAAACATAAATCTTGTACGAATTGACATATCTCAAACTCAATTGCCTAAAATTGCCCACAAATAGCTCCGCCTCTACAAGAATCATGTTGAAAAGTTTGTTGATAGTCTCAAGTCTTTCAGAAGAATTCGGCTCAAAAGACCTGAATGATAGAAGCTGCTTCTGGTGAATTAACCTAATAAAAAAAGATGTGAGGAAACTGTGTGTTTTGATCATATATCGTTCGTTAGCTGCCGTCAAAATGTAGTCATAGTTTCTCCCAAAAAGCTCTACTGAATTATCAAACACATATGACATGATGTACACCAATTGAACAACACTTTTGAAATGGATTTTGAAAAGCTCCACACCAGAACTGATTGATATTGACTTATCTTTGTTAAATTTACGCTCATAGTTCATTGCTATAATGTAATACACGGATGACAAGTTAGCTCTTAGCGAGATGAATGTCAAATACTTTATTACTTTCAAATAAGACTCTTCATGCTCTTTGCTGTTGATATCCAAGTTGCCCTTCCGAGCAGGGATGCATATGGATCCCTTGAAGAAATCTTTACCAAAAAACTGGAGGAATATGTGCTCCAATTTATTAGTTTCTGCTAATATTTCGATAATTTTAGGCTTTTTCGAGTAATTGGTTAAAATCTTGGTAATTTTCTGATAGCTCTCGGTGATTTCCGATATGGTCTCGAATGTTTTCTTTAATTCGTTACTGGATTCATCAAAGCTTGGTAATTTCACATCCGAAACATCGGCACTATAGACGCCTAACACGGTTGATCTGTGCATAGCAGTAGACGCATCGGTAGTCACCAAATAAAACCATAAATTTCTCCAAGCCTGAGATAAAGGTTTGTTTTTGTGAATAGTCTCATGTTCAAAGTATTTCAGCGGGTCTCTATTCAATCCAATGGATAATGCGTGTCTTATTATTGTACCAAAAAGAACTTGAGAGCCTGCAGCACCTACCCCGTGGCAGTCATTAGGGGCAACTTCACGGTAAAAATACAAGAGCGAAAGTAACTGTACCATTCTGAAAGTACTTCTCAGAGATGTATGTTCGTCAGGTATGCATAAGTTCACCACGTCCGCAAACTCTGAAAACGATACCTGTTTACATTCCTCCAAGGCAGCGGTCTCAAGAGGGGAATATTGGTTGAAAATTCTGTGATTATGGATCAAGCTCAAATATCCTAACCGCCCCACTAATAACAATAACCCTGCGATATTTAAATGCTTGTCGTTCTTGATCGTGAAAGTGGCCTTCTTTCCTGGTGAACTGATGGCCTCAGCATCAAAATTGCCCATCACTTGCCCGGCATCTGCCCACAACATATCTTCTTCCAAAATAGGGATGAAAGGGTGCACCCACTTGAAATATCGAGTTAACAATGTGATAAAAATGGTTCCTCTGGGGAAAATTTTTTGGACCGCCTGCTCCACTATTTTGTAGTATTCTTTTCTTGAATTGGTTCCCAGATACAAAGTTTTTAAGCCGGGGAGAATTGACAAAGGTTCGCTCTCGTTCTTTGCCTTTAAATCCTTCGTTTCTTTGGCTACATCGATTTTGGTAATTACGAGAATGTCCTCTTCATCACCTGCCTTGAACTCTGTATCTTCGTCATCGTCATCGTCCTCATCTTCGTCCTCGTCATTCTCCTCTTTTTCATCTTTGCTGTTTTTTCTCTCGTGGTTCTTTGAATTAGGGGCCGACTCTGAATGCTTATGCACAAGATTTTCGTCGACTGACATTACGTCAGGATTATTCTTTATGGTCCCGGGTGATGGAAGAGGGTTGTCTTTTTCGTTGTCGCAATCTATAGGGGCTGGAGAAGCCTTGGGTGTCGACTGAACACCTTTACCTTCTATCCCCGTACCAGATTCTCCCGGAGAAGGTATGGGCGTATCACCCTCATTGTATTTGTCCTTGTCAGTTGTTGGAGAGTGCAGTGACTTGTTTCTTTTCGACTGAGGAGTAGAAGTCGAAGAGTTGGTCTTTTTTCGTTTTTTCTTGGGGACAAACTCGGATATTTCACCCTTTCTGAGTAAATCAACAGCAAATTTTCTGAAGAATTTCACAAATCTATCACTCTTTGTCAACCCTACATACGTTAAAAATCCATGGTTTTGTAGGTATGGGCCTTCAAGGGAAAGAGGGAAACTTGCGTTCTCAAAAAAATCTTCGAGTTCATCGTGAGGATTTATACGCAAGTTTGAATTGGGACCAATAGACACAACCACCGTTCCATCATTTGTGCCCTTAATAGGCGGAAGCTGCACCATTGGGTCGCGGGCTGGTTGCTCTTCACTCCGGTAGAAATCCCCATTCTCTTCAAAATAATTGGAAGGAGGGGGATTACTCTGAGACATTGTTGGAATATTGTTCGGGGCTGGAGGACCGGTTGGCGGCGGGGCAATGCCGTTGAAAGGGGCAGGGAATGAGTAAGAGTTTTGATGGTGGGCTGCTCCCGTGGGAGCAACACTATTACGGGACATTATCCCCAGTATACCAGAAGGACCCTGGCTGAGTCCGGGGTATTCTCCATGATTCAGACCCTCGTAAGAATTGGTGGACTGGGCCGAAGGAGGATAATAACTAAAGCTTCCGTGATTAGACGAAGGGGCACCAGATCCCGGTGTCAATGATAATCCCGACGGTGGAGGTCCGGACGTCACTTGGCCTAATGGGACCAGATTGGGTGGTAGCTGACCCAGTGACATCTGGCCTGGTGGTATTTGGCCAGTCGGTATTTGGCCAGTAGGCGGCTGGTGAGGGGTTGTAGGCGGCGGCTGTTGGCCAGGTGGTGCCATCACGGGGATACCCAGATACTCTCGTTCAGGTTGAGATCGCCTTTCGGATTCCTCATTTTCATAGTAGCATAGATGAGCAATTGATTTCTTACGGCACAGGCCGCAAACAGGTTTTATTCTATCACATTTGGACTTTCGCTTTCGGCACACCGAACAGGACGAAGGGATTCTGTTTCTCTTTTTCAATCCCGCATCCATTTCGTTACGTATGTAATGTAAGAGATAATTAGACTCAGAGGGAAAATCACTCGCATTTTGTGGGGCGCGCAGAGAGGCGGATAGAACGAAGACCCAGCGAGCGCGGCCGGGGAACCTTCCCTCTGGCTGCGCGAGAATTAACCATGAAGAAACCCTGTCCCCGAAGTGAAGTTGCATTACCGTTGATATGCAGAAGATCATAAAATTCTACGGATCCCCATCCCCTCACTTATCTTCTTTTGAAAACAAAGGGCTCAACACAGCTACTAGTGAACTAACTCAGTCTGAGTATTTAAGGGATCCTAGAAACCCAGCATCATCCATCAGGCTACCGCTGTTAGCTACCTACCCTTATGTCTCTACCTCTCTTTCTGGCGATTTTAACTTCGTATAGACTACTCGATCCAGTATGCAGACGACAAATCAGTTGTTTGTGTTGGGCACGATGATACTGTGATAATTTTAATTCTATAAGGGGCTCGCAACCAACCCCAACGGGCATTTTCACTCCACAGCTCAATGAGTAGTGAAAATGGTGGCTCACACGTTTTGGTTCCCGTTAGCAAGAAGTCAGTGGAGAGGCTTGGTGTACTCAGGCAGAGCTGGTAACGCACGTGTCTTGTTGTTCTTGAAGTGACCGGAGATTTTTTGGTTCGTTGTTTTGTTCTCTGGTTCTGCATATAGTACGTTAGAAAGGCATCAATGTCTACAGAAAAAGAGAATGTGCCTAGCGAAAGTGAGTGCTGTGCAGGCCTTTTAAATGCCAAAAGTTGGTCCCAGACGTTGTCTGGTAAAGTGCAACGCGCCCTTCGAGTTCACGTACGACTTGCAGTGTTTGGCTGCGACTGGCAAAAATTGGCTGTTGTTGATACATCGTTATATACAATACAATTCCAATATATCTTTCAGTATTTGGTGTTTTGCAGCTAAGCTTCCATGAGTGTCAATCCTATTATCCCAAAATTCCATCTGAACCTGAATAAAAGGACATGCCGTTGAAAACATTGTTGTCAACCCCTGTCCTGCTGTCCTCTATCGTGCACTTCCTCTTATCTTTTTTTCACATCTAACATCTCAGCTCAGACTAAACGCGCCCGCGTAAAAAAAGCTGAACTCTTGATCTGGTGGCCATGAACTCAGAACCAGAAGATGACCAGTATGACAGTCCAGAGGAGTATGAAGAGCTCGATGGATTTGTGGTATCTGATAATAAAGAGAATGAGCCTGCCGGCGAAGACGACGGAGACTCAAACTTGCAAGGGCCAAATCCACACGTAAACGATGAAGTAAAAGACAGATTAAGAGAAATGGCGTCAACACTAAAACCAAACGAAACCTTCACACAAAAGATCCTTAAAGCACACGTGTCGGTTTTAGTTTCGGCGCTAGGAGGGCCAGACTATACGAAAAATGTATCTCCTGCTCCATACAGACTCGGACACGACGCGTTGGCGTGCTTGAAAGATATAAAAAGATGGATCAAGTCGGTGGACGAGAGAAACCATAGCTATGATGTGGCTCTTGCCTGTGCTGACTCCGGTCTTGTTACCAATGACTTGACGGTTATTTTGTGTCAATGGGATACTCAGCTCTCCAAAAGAGTACCTATCAAGAATGCCAGAACGACAGAAAAAATCATGCTTGCAGCATTGGAACTTCTTGTTTTATTGACGTGGCCTACCGACTTAACTCCTGAGTCTAGTGAAAGCGAGCGTCTCTCCTTTTCCAACCTTCGTAAAACTCAATTGGTGTATAAAAAGCATGTTCTCCAATTCAATAAGGGACAAACTTTGAAAGCGGCCCTTCGACTAGTACTACCAACCATGGCAAAGGAAAAAATCGATAGGGAACCCCGAGATAATGCTATTTTGAGGCTAGTCATTTTTTTCATCAGAAATATCTTGTACATTGCTCCCACTTCATCTTCTGTATCAAGCAAAACTAGGAAAGAGATATCCAATCTTGACA
The DNA here is from genome assembly GCA_003706995.3 of Yamadazyma philogaea. Lineage (NCBI taxonomy): Eukaryota > Fungi > Ascomycota > Pichiomycetes > Serinales > Debaryomycetaceae > Yamadazyma > Yamadazyma philogaea. The sequence continues at coordinate 150,054 of PPMV03000013.1, read as the reverse complement.
ACTTGCCCGCAAACGTGTCTATGGAGGATGTGTCTTTGAATAGCGTTCTTAACTGTTTCAAGCGTAATAAGGTACTTCTGTTTTTGTTGACGGTATCTAGCACCATAGGTACGGACTTTGATAAGCAAATGTTTGGACCCCCCTGTCTTGAATGCATATTTCTTTTAACTAAAGGGGTCCAAATTGAGCATGTAATTAATCCCCTCATTGTGCAAAGCAGAGCCCTGAACTCTTCACAACAGAATGATGTTTCCCAACATCAGGGCACCGCCGCTGGTATGCAGTTGGGGGATTTGTTGAAAGAAGAGAACAGAAGAAAAGCCAACCTGACGAAATTTCTATCGACAAGGCACGGAAGGTTTGGTTCTCTTCTTTCGGTTCAAGGGGATGAGCAATCCTATGTGGTGTCAGGTCAAGAAGCATTGATGAATGCAAACCTGACATTAGACAAATTAGACAAATCGAAGAGTTGGAACAAACCCAAGTCTTTTAGATATGATTCTGACGAATTTGTCAGCAACGTCAAGGTTTATTTAAACCCAAGTAATTTATTCATCTTGAAAGAGTTCCTCAATCAATTCCTTGTGGGTGGGTGTTTCAATAATCTCATTGCAAATGTGAGTGGTATCCTATCTAATGCGGACAACCTTTCGTTCGTCGATCTGTATGAAAAGGCAGTATACTTTTTGACTTTGTCATGGTTTCTTCGGTATAAGCGTGAACGTAATGCTTTTTTGAAGTCCCATCCCATTGAGGTGGAAAAACTTACAGAAGATGATGATTCGGTAGATTTTGGCTCAATTGGACAAGCATTAAGTCAGACGAATTTCATTCTCATCCTCAACAATTTCAGAAACTCTTTCGAAGCAAGAAATTACAACCTATTACACGTTGCAATGGTTTCATTTTTGGAACTACTTCTTCTTTCATATAACCTTTTTATTTCAAAGCCAAAAGAAACAAGCGCAGACGAAGAAGACTCACAAGAAGAGCTAGATAAAGAACTTGGAGAAGGCATTGTGAGAAACTTGTTCACGTCGTATGATTTTCTCAACGTTTTGGTACTCGTACCTCAGACCGCCTCTAAGCATTCACCAGACTATTTAAGAACTTGCATCAACATTGTTCATATACTTCTTAAGGCTTTTGAATCTTTTACCAAAGAAAATATCAAGCTTTATATTCAGAGAAGAAGGCGCAAGGTTAAAACCAAAAAGACTTCCAATGACTTGGAATCCAGATTAACCCACAAGTTGGATGATGTTATGGAATACAGCGATGAAGAAGCAGATGAAAAAAGGGCCAAAGAAGAGAAAACGGAGAGAGAATTGGACTTGGTTGCCACAGAGGTGAGGTTTTTCCACAATCTGACGGTGTCATCGTACGTTGATTTTCTATCTGAATATGAAGATTTGACCCATGAAGAAATTAAGAGGTGTTTGTCATATTTTCATCGACTCTTTGTGGTGAAAAAAGACCATACTGCCTTGTATCGTCTTGATTTTATGATCGTGCTCCACAAATTACATACTCATCTTCCAAGAGGTTCGACGATAAGAACTCATGTGGATGAATTTATTGTCTACTTTATGAAAAAATTCAAAGTTGCCCTTACCAGATTCCCCAACCCTATAGAGGTGTTATTTCCCCGTTTCGAAGATCGAGAATTCAAAACATTCTTGTCTGCGGGTGAAATCGCCAGCAAGGTTGACTCCAAGTCACAGCCAAGGTTGGCTAAACAAATTGATTTCGTCAAAGAATTTCTGCTCGAAGAAAAGATTAGGATTTTGATAAGTGCTTTATATTTGCAAGAGAAAGAAGCCTTTATGGCATGGTTGGTGTCAGCCTTGGACTCGGTCATCAAACAAAGATTACTGGATACTGCTCTGGGAGTAAACGATGTCAGTAAATCTGTGTTCTTGCACGCTCCTGAAAAGTTTGGTAGACTCTTGATCAACAACCCATACATTCGTTGTCTATTATCCCTAGTAAAGTTTGAGCTCCCAGAAATATTGGAAGAGGATTGTGAAATACCATCAACTGTTTCAACTGCAAAAATATCTGAGTTCTGTGACTTGATCAAGAAATCCATCACAGAACAGCCTATCACATTTGAGGATGGTAAAGATGCATTCTATTTCATTACTACAAAAGATCCATATGACGATTATTATGAGGACATCAACTACAGAGGATACGACCCAAATGATGATTCGATTGCCTTCGAAACTCAACCTACTCCTGGATTACAAACTCATCAGTACATGGATGACCTTGACCGCTTAGACCAGCTCGAGATGTCGATACCATCTTCTAATGGCCCAGCGGGTGTCGCAAGGAAGAAAAGGAAACCAACCGATAAACCTGCTTCTTCCAGAAAGAAGCGAAGAGGTGGTCAAAAAGAATCCAAGAAACCCAGGAGAAGTATCACAGCTGTTACTGAGCCAGAGTTTTCTAGTAGGTCTGCCGAGTTCATTCATAACTCCGACGATGATAGCGATGAAGAAAGGGATCGGGAATTCTACGCTAGAGAAGAAAAGTTGCGTCGTCTATTGTCTGAGGCTGGAGGTATTGTGAACTCCAAACAACTTGAGGAATTCAAAAAGGTCTGGTCGAGGCTTTCCGGTGATAAGAACTCCGATCTTAACTATTCAGTTCAACAAGCAGTACACAGCGCCACAGAGAATCTTCGTGCATCCCTGTACGATAATTCTGAGGATATAAATTATTTAGGCACCCAGATGTCGAATAATTCCCAGAAAGATTCCCGATCACAAGAGAACGCTTCACCAGATAGTGATGATAACAATGATGAAGTTGATAGCAAAATTGGTAATGATGATGATGATGACAATGCCCTTGATCATTCTACTCAATTGCTCTATAGTCAGGATGAAAATGCCGCTTCCCAGGCTTCCTCAGACGGTTCTGACCTCGAAGATGAAAGAACCTTGCAAGATGAGAATAAAGAAAATGAAACACCAACGTCCACTAAAAAGAAAGGCCAAGTACTATTCAGCGATAGCGAGGATGAAGGAGGATACGTAAGTGCTTCTTCTGATTTGCCTTTAAAGAGAAGGAGAATAGTTTTAGACGAAGATAATGAGGAGTAGGATTCCATATTTACATAATATACATTAATCGACAACACAATGGTCGGTTTCACCACCCCCTTTCATGCTGGTACCGATACTCATAAAAGAACTAATGACCATCACCGATATCCCAAAAATTGTACACGTTATGCAAGGTAATGTTTTTGTTAAATGAAATGTTCTCTTTTCAGCTGGACTTAGACTTTTGTAGTCAGCCCTCATCCAACTGAGTTTTAGATAGCACAATGGAGGAATAATGTAAGCCATCAACGAGGCCGATATGGCACCAATCAACTCAAGAATAATGCCCAAGTTGCACGTTAATAAAGAGACACTCATACTACTCAAAACCAAAAACGTCGTTATGAAAAAATGCTGTTTTGAACTCAACTCGAAATCACCACTCTCGTTCGACCCACCGTCGTTATGGAACAAGAAGTAAACAATATCCCTCACCACGTCCCTTACGACGAATATTTCTAGTGGGAAAGTGGTAAGCATATTTAGACCGAAAAAAAATCTTGCTACGTTGATCCAATTATCGTTACTCTTGAAATTATTCAAGATGTTTCCCTTTGTGTTTGAACCGAAGGCCAATAAGCCGTTAATGGCCATAACAGCACAGAATAGCATTGACATGATACACACCACATGTGTAAGATTGCTAAACTGTTGCTTCACTTTCAGCTTCGATGCATTGTATATGAAGCTAGTGTTATGGTGGCATACCAACGCAAACGAGATCACCGATATCCCTTGGAAGATGTTATAATTCACCAGCCATTCTGGAGTTGTGAGAGGAGCTCCTAAAGTCTTTCCAGCAGCGGGACCTCTGATGGCAACCAAAGTAACGATCATCAACATGCCAAATAGACCAAACCCAGAAGCTTTTGCAAGCTTAGATATATCACGATTCAAAGATAGTGGGTAGGAAATGCATGTAGTAAAAAGCATGATAATCACATTCCTACCGAAAAGCCACCCCAATGTCGATGATTTTGTAACGGATTCGGGTACAAAAGCCTTCAAAACATGAGGAATTGTATCACCTATAATAACACAGAAAGCCATACACCCGCCATATGCAAATGAGCCAATAGAAAATAGAAGCATTATCCTACCGAACTTGCCGAAGCAATATGCAACGTAATCTTGTGGTGAGGTTAAGCGTGACATCAAGGAATTTTTCACGATTAATCGAAGAGTCCAGTCGATTAAGAACGTTAGAAATAAAAGTGAAACTATTCCACCCACAAGCCCAGTATTCCTGAAGGCAAAAGGCTGACCAATGATCCCAGCTCCAAGGATTGAATTTGCCATGTTCATGAATGACATTTGCATGTTTGATCTGCCTTCTTCTATAGTTTCTTCCTGGTCGTTATCTCGGTTTTCGAAATCAAAAGAAGCAAGAGACTCCAACTCAATTTCTTCGGATGGAGGTACCTGTGATTCCCCATAAATTCCAGGTTGGGGTGGCCCCAGATCAGCCCCCACATCTCCACCTACCAGGTCCACCTGGTGGTCTCCCTGCGGTATTGACGTATACTTGTTCTTGTCAACATTCATATGGCTAGGTTTTCAGCTTCGCGTTGTAGAATAATTTTGCAACTCATCGATGGGAGGAAGAAAGTTTGACAGTAAGAAATACAAAGATCTTCGAGACTTTAAAAGCAAAGAAATCAAGCGTTCGTTGGTCCATAGGGCTAGGTTGAGAAAAAACTATTTCAAGCTACTCGAAAAAGAGGGAATAGATCCTGATGATAAAGAAAAGCGAGATGAGGATGATAAGGAAGAAACAGAGACTAACTCAGAAACGAAAAATGATCCGCAAAATATAAAAGAGGACAAGGAATCAAACCATGAACCTCCATCCCAAGGATCTTCTAACTATCAGAAACGACTCACATATGCCGAAAGGGCCCAGCTAATCAAACAAAGGAAAGAAGAAAAGCGAAGAGAAATCTTGCAGAATGTACAAGAGAGAAAGAAACGCATAGAAAAATCTAACGAAACGAGGGAGCGTATGAAAGCAAAGTTGAATCAAAAAACAAAGCATGGACAGCCGCTCATGGGGCCCAGAATTAACAGTTTATTAGATAAAATCAAAAAGGACATGGAGTAGGAAATATATTTTGTAGATTAATAACAGATTTCAAAGCATTATTAACAGGAATGTGTTCGAGGCGATGACCTTCTAATCACGTCTATTTCTATTTACATTTCACTCTTCAGTCGATTATAGTTGAGATATCAAACTTCGAATGGATATATAAAAATCAAAAAGGAACAAGGAGCTCTTCCTTATCCTATGTGTCCACCAGGCACCAAAACTCTTAACAATCCAGCTAAAAGAGTATTTCCTAGTTTGTGACGAAACCTGTTCCATTCTTTCATCGTAAACAGTATCGGCACAATAGCCTGCAAGTACCAAAAAAGTTCTTTCGGGGCCCAAAGGAGACTTGAGGTTCTCATCAAGGTTTCTTGTCAAGTCATTGGTCTTCAAAATCAACAAGAAAAGTCTGGGCATGGAGCTGAGAATTTCCATCAAATCTTCCAAAGCACCTTCGGTGTTGTGAAGCTGCGTCTGGATACTGAGTGACTCCTCCTCGCTTCTGCGAGTTGAAATGTCATAATTCATGGCTGTTTGTGGATCCCTCCCGGTGATGGCAGAGAGGAAAATTTTGAATTTCTGTTCTTCACGAATGCCAGTCATTTTTTCGACATAAGCTTTCACTTCCGGAAGGTTTTTGTCCAATAATGCAAGCCAAAAATGAGAGTAATCACGTTTCATATCAATAGGGATATCTCTGTATAAGCCATGGTCATACAAGATAATTTCAAAATTATGGCCGTTCCTTGTTTGGTTTCGTGGGAGTGCTTTAATAGCTAGGTTCCCCCCATGTGGGTCACAATGTAGTGGGGCGTTCTTCTCAAAGATCATACTATTGAATATATGACTTAAGCACAATGATACCTCGGCAGGGTCGATTCTGTTCTCTTTCAAGTATTTCATGTTGTCTAACCGGGAACCACTGACGCATTCCATGACCAAGATCCGGTCGGTGGCCTCTACAATTTTGGGGATTCTCAAAGCCGTGAGTTTTTTCCTATTCTTGAAAAACTCTTGAGTCCGCTCAGCATTACGTGCTTCGTTTCTGAAGTCTAATTCCACGAAAATCGAGTTCTGTAATTCTTCCCCTAGCCAAGTCAATGGGTATTCAGGGAAAACCTTGTGCATTAAAGTGAAAACGATTTTGGTAAGCTCCACATCCAAAGGAACAAACTCCCTCAATGAAGGATGCTGAATTTTGACGGCAACTTTTTGTCCATTCTTCAAAGTGGCCATGTGAACTTGCGCCAAACTAGCCACTCCAACAGGTGTGGGGTCAAATTCATCAAACAAGTTCTCTATACCTTCACCCAAGTCAGATTTGAATAGTTCTTTGATATCTTCAATGGTGGATTCAGGACATCGGTCTTGCAATGGGAGCATTGTCGACGTCCATTCTTCCGGTAGAAGGTACGTCAATGCAGTGATATGTTGGCCGAGCTTGATGTAAATACCACCATTTGTCTCCAAGGCTTTTAACGTAATGTAGGCAGCCCTTTTATGAGTGCGCTTTAAAGCCAATGTTCTTTCCTTTTCATTTTCGTATTCAGTGTCAAGTGTATCTTTATAGAGCTTGAAGCACCGGAAAGTGGCAACTGTTACCACCGAGATACGCTCCATAGTCAAGAATGCATTTTTAGTCTTATCGTGGAATGTCTTGTTCGTGGTGTATAAAACTCCAGTTGTGAGACCAATTCCTAACCCAACTTTGAAAGCTAAAGAATATTTGGAGGCCTTTGTCGAGTCGTTTGAGTGAGACGAGAGTCTCCTTCTAAATGTCTTTGATATGCTCTTATAGTCTCCACGCCAACTCCATCTATTTATAAACCTAGGGTTTTGTATCCTAGCCAAATTAGCTCTGAACATTTAGAGATCTCGAAATTGTCGCGTTCACATGCTCGGTAAAGAGTTAATAAAAGTACATTCATTACATAAGTCATAAGTTCATATTGATATTGGATACTGATTCGGAAAAGGCTTCAAAAAGTGTTGGATCAGTCAAAAACTCCAAGTCCAAGTTGAAAAAATTTTTAGGATTTGCATCGAAGCCTAAATCTAAATCGTTGTCGGAATGGATTTTTGAAACTTTGTCTATGAAATTATTCTGGTTCATTGTAGCGTCAAATGATTCAAAGTTCAGAGCTTCCACTTTGAATCGCTTATCATCTCTCTCACATGGCGTTTCATATTTCCTTTTTGTAGGCTTCGTATGGTTTACAGGGCACTTTCCCAGGCTAATTCCTCCATGGTCAATTGGACATTTATCAGCCCCATTTGAGATTTGCTCCAGTTGACCGATAGGGAAGCTGCCTGGGTTGTGTACCTCAGAAACAACAGGGGTAAGTCTATCTGGAGTGAAGTTTTCCAATGAACTAGCAGCAGGCATTTTAGGTGTTGCGTTCGACCCTCTCCCTCCAGGTGACACGCTTTGGAACCTCAAATTACTTTCTGCGCCAACGACTGGGCACCCAGGTTTCAGTGCTTGCAACCCAGTTTTGTGATTCAAAGGGCACTTTTGAAAGTCTTTCATAAACGGCTCATTAGCGTCAATAATTTTTGAAAAAAACGGTATATCAGCATGGTTCTTCTTATAATTGAAACTAAACTTATTAGTGCATTCTAGTATATTTGAATAAAAGTTCCAAAGCTTGAGCAATTTCGCCGGCTGCTGTTTATTGATAGTAATGGATTCCTTCAACTTTTCCAAAGTTAAGGAAATCGAATCAGATAGCTGATTCCTGAATAGATTGAAGTTACTCGTGTTTGCATCAAGTAAGGATTTGGACATCGAATAGTAAAATGTGGATAGCTGTCTACACAAGCTTTCGTTTTCGTCTTGTCCCCTCATGCAGATCCTCAACAAGATGGCTACAAGAATTTGCATGATGGTTACAAAGGCCTCGGACAAAGCATTGTAAAGGTATTGGCTTTCAACCGTGGGTGGCATTTCCAAAACAGAATTATTAAGTTTGAGGAAGCTATCAAGTTTAAGGAATACCCCAGTTATCAAGTTCTCTCTGAGATCTTTGTTTTTATTTTTTTCAGATTGTAAAAACATGATATAGGTTGTGTAAATGTTGCTCATGTGGAGCATTATTTTAACCTCTATAGCTTTGGTTGGACCTAAATGGCTAAGTTTCTCATTTTCTATCCAACGTCCACATTCACGACTCAAATCATCAAGGTCTTTTATCGTTAGTTTGACTCCATGGAGGTCGAGAACCCCCCTATTCAAAAAGATTATTACGTTAGCTAGCAAGTAGTTCACTTTTAGGGACGTAGATAGATGCTCTAGCTGTGATGACTTCAAACTTAATAGGTACTTCCAATGAGCTCCATCATTTTCAGACTCCTCTATCTTGCGGTATGTTCTTTGAAAAAGTGACTGGAGTTCCATATCTTGTCTTATTGACGTAACCAAAGCATACGAGAAAACGTTTACCCCCCTCATTAATTCATTCCAAAGATGGCAAATATGAGTTCTTAGATCTTTTACTTTCCTTTTAGAATCATTTTCAAGCATGCTAGTTTGGACCGGACTTTTCGAAATATCCACTGGTGACTTTTCATCAAGTATTAAATTCAAGACTATCTTGAGCACTTGAATGATGGATTCATTCCGGTCATACCCACTCCTTCTACTAAATGATACTTCTCTATTGAGAAGAAGAAGGAAACATGCTACCGTGGGAAGTGCTCTCTTGAAAAACCGGTGTGATCCTTTGTGGTTATACCCGGCATACAAGCTTTTATGCACAACTGCAAGCATATGGACCTTAACGGTCGGATTTAAAGGTAACCCTGTTCCTGAAGGGAAAAGATGCACAAACCTTTCAGTAACTTCAGTAGTAAATGCCCCTTTCTCTAGTCGAAAAAGATCGAGCATCTCATCGACTATCAACACCAACAAGCAAAGATAGACGCACCTCACCCATTCTCTCTCATTTGCACTTTCAGGTGATTCTCCATCAACAGGCGGGATGCCCACAGTTGGAAAAATCCTTCCGTCACGTTCGGTCCATATTTGATATATTTTTTCCTTGTACAAGATGGTCAAATCTCTTGAAGTCCTTGAGAAACGTTCGTTGAAATAAACATCAAGTAAGAAATTGAGTTGGTTTGCATCCAGTATAAAACTTCCCTCTAATTGATTTAAAAGAGCCGACCATAAATGTTTGACATGGAATTCTAGATCTCCCAAAGTTTTGGTGTCTGGAATTATTGTTTCTAAATTCAAGAGCTTGTCACGTTCGACAAGGATCTCGTCTTCGTTGGATATAGGATTGAGAGACAAAGTCATATTTTTTATCGATAATTTCGATTTTGGCCCTTTCTCTGCATCATTCATCAAATTAAAATCACACAATGTCACAGGGCATTTATGCGAAGTGCTGGAACTTCCAGCAGGACCGGGAGATGTGAAATCTACTTCTGTTATTCTTGAGTTGAGAGATTCCTCTTTTAGCCTAGACTTGTACGCATAGTAAAGCTTTTGCATCCGATTGATTTTTTGCCATAGACGTAAAAGTTCGGGATCTAGGACGATGACGCTAGTCCAAGAAAAAATGTCATGAGTAGACTTCATAATGTGCAGCTCCGACGGCAAAACTGAAATAGTAAACAAATCGGTATCATCCACCTCTAATTTCTCGTTGAAATTGTTTTCCAAAGAACTCAAGTTCTGCAAAACATCTATCGGAGCATCACTTGTTTTATCCAACTTCTTATTGTGATCGCCATCAAGATGATTAAATAAGGCTATTTTTCGATCCAACTCATCTATTATATCCCTCTGGCAAACTATCGTCTTTTCGTGTGCCAGGTTTATCCGTGTGAGTTCAGCTATTCGAGCTTTGTCATCCTGGCTCTTCTCCTGTATTGCGGGAGCCGCATTCGGCCGATCTGAAGTCCAATGAGGCTGTAAATACTCACATAAATGAGCCACCCCGTTCCTTATACATCCGCCACAGGCAGGCTTCAGCTTGTCACACTTGACCTTTCTTCGTCTGCAATTTAAACAGGATATTGGTACCCTTTTTCGCAGCCTACCGTTATCGGACATCCTTAAGAAGAGGTTAAAGTGCGAATGGAATGAAACCACAAAACATAAACGGGCTCATCGCCTGTCTAGTGTGCCTGACGTCCAACAAACACTGTATGATTCACGCAGATATTGTTCGATAGTTTTGTTGGAATTCATGTTCAACGTGTTTTATATAATTATAGTTACCTCCCCATATAAGTGCTCTGTGCTCGGTTCTTAGATATGTACTGATAGGAAGAAGGATAATTATATAGCTAACCCGATTGACGAAATTTTCTTGCAGTAAATTGCAATTCTTACGACTTTAACACTGGCTCTGTATTCATTCTTCATGAAGACATCAATGAGGTCCATTGCCTCCGCAAAGTATCGTATTTGCAGCCTCATCGGAGAATCCTAGTTTCGGGCATCATTCCTGTATATTCGTGAAATGATGTCTTGGTATCCTAAAGTAACCAGGAGTCTGCTTCAAAAAAACAGGTGAACAAAGAATACAGTCAGAAGTACTCAATTCCAACGTTAAAGACCACCATTGTTTTCGAATCGTGGATATTCTGCAACGTTCAATGTCGTTCAACGCTCAGGCCGTGTCGCACGCTCTTCACATCTCGCGGTGCTTGAGGATGCGATTTCATAAACCCTCGACTCGAATGAAGATTGACATCCCTGTTAGACTATTGAATGAAGCTCAGGGCCACTTCGTCACGGTTGAATTGGTTACAGGTGACACTTATCGCGGGAAGCTCCTCGAAAATGAAGACAATATGAACTTATCCCTTTACGATGTGACTATAACGAACAGGACCGGGAAGACTTCTCATATGACCCAGGTGTTTGTTCGAGGATCAATGATAAAACTAGTGATAGTACCAGAGATGTTAAAACATGCTCCAATGTTTTTCATGAAACCAAGTGATAGACCAAAGCCACCGATGAGAGGACCTCCAAGAAAAAAAGTGAAGCACTAATGTGATACAATTGTATATTAATGTAAAATTTATGAGTTTATTTAAGTCTATCCGAAGGCAAAAGCCTATTCCTACTTGTAAGCAGCCATCTGTCTCTACTTCATGGTGACCAATTCTTCGGCGGATGTTGGGTGGATAGCTACACAGTTATCGAAATCAGCCTTCGTGGCTCCCATTTTGATGGCAACACCGAATCCTTGCAATATTTCAGCAGAAGCTTCCCCGACAATGTGAAGACCAATGACCTTCTCATCGTCTCCGGTGACAATAATCTTGTAGTAAGTTGGCTGTTTCAACTCATCGAGTTCCAACATTGCGTTATACATGGCCACAAAACGAGATTTGTAAATCTTGATGTTATCCTTACCATATTTTTCTATAGCTTCCTTCTCTGACAATCCAATCGACCCTGCTTCTGGGTGAGAAAATATAACGGAAGGCACGTTGTTGTAGTCTAACTTGTCTTTGGCAAAAATCTCCTTGCCAGAGAACAATCTATTGGATAATCTTCTACCAGCAGCGATTGCGACAGGCGTCAATTCCACCTTACCAATGACATCACCAAGAGCGAAAACCTTTGGGTTAGCGCTTTGTTGGTACTCATCCACCACAATTTGCTTCTTTTCGTTGGTATTGACTCCGACCTTGTCTAAGCCAATGTCGACTTCTGCGTATCTACCAACAGTCCATACCAATTCTTCAACTTCAAGAACAGATCCATTTCCTAAATGAACCTTTTTCAAGCCGTTGTCGAGCTTTTCAACCTTTTTGACACTACCACTTTGCTTAATGACATCTATGCCCAACTTATCGCTGTAATAATTGGTAATAGTTTCTTGAATCGACTCGTCGAAGGCTCTCAAAACAGTATCACCTCTAATTACCAAGTGGGTCTTGGTTCCCAAATTATGGAACACACCAGCCAATTCGACACCAATGTAACCAGCGCCTACAACAGCAACAGATTTTGGTTGGTAATCCAACTCAAAAAACCCATCTGAAGTAATTCCCAATTCAGATCCTGGAACAGAGGGTGGAATAATTGGAGCACCTCCAGTTGCCACTAAAACTTTGTCTGACTTGAAGACTAACTTTTCTCCATTTTTAACGGATTTGTCTAAAAACTTGAGATCTTGGTCAGCAGTGACCGTGACCTCAACATCAGCATCAGAATTGTCGAATTTGGCAAAGCCGTAAATGTAGTCTACTCCTTCGTTGTCTAAATTCCTAGAATATATTCCATTCAATCTAGTGATGTAAGCGTCTCTTTTTTGCTTAAAGTAGGGCCAGTCGAAGTCACCGAATTTAACGTGATCTTCTTCCAAAGAGCTTTTGGACAAGCCATATTTCAGCAAATGATGCTTTCTGTGAGCCAAATCAGCAGCATACCACATGACTTTTTTGGGTACACATCCTACATTTACACAAGTGCCTCCTAATTTATTGGGTTTAGCTTCAACAAGTAAAACGCTTTTGCCATACGAGGTAGCTCTCCTAGCTGAAGCTACACCACCGGATCCACCACCGATAACGAGGTAATCATAACGTTTTTCCACACTAATTGGGGCCATCGTTGAAAGAGATCTGGCAAGATTATTTGTAATCGGTAATCTTAGCAATCCTCTTTTATACATGGTTTGGAAAAACCGCGACATTTTGGTGGCGGGACTATAAGCAACGGCCGTATCGGGGAAGACACGGCTGCTCTGAGGGTGAGTTGCAGTAAAAATTCACTATGGCTCACTGTGGTTGAATGCCCCCTATTTGCCTCCACGAAGAATGGTCCGTAGCATCTATAACATCAATTACCTCACAGCACCCAGTGATTATTAATGTCGTGTGCTCTGTTAATCTTCTATCGTTATTCATTATATATCTATGTGATCGTCATCTCGTATGTACTTACGCAAATAACCCAATGCAAAAGTACTGAAACCATCATCCTCTATATCGTTTTTATCATATATCTTTGTCAATTTCGCCGATACCAATTGCAGGAACCTCTCATGGTCAAGCTCCCGCTTCTCAACTTCATCAAGTTCATGAGTTTTGGCGTGAGCAGCATTGATCTTGGTCTCTTCGAGAGAACGAAGGTACTGTTTATCCTCATTCAATATCAGCCCTATTTCATTTTTATCTTCGTGGAATGATTTGGTGGCATTCATGGCATTATCCAAAGAGGAATAGGAGGTATTGTTGGTGACATACTCTTGATTTAAAGTGTTATTGTATCCAAAGATTTTGTAGTACAACTCCTTTTTTTGCCCCACTTGGAGCTTTCTTTTATTCCCAACAGACAGGTACTGGTTGAACACCTTACCCTGGCTTGCTTGCTGTTCCTGGCGATGCTCCCATAACACCATACGCTCCTCTTCCTCAAATGCTTTAATGTTGAACTCCCGGTTTGCCTGGGCCGTTTGGTGCTGGAGTACCGCGAACCGGTCGCGAACTAGGCCGAGCTCCGCCTTAGTGAGTCCGGGGACCGAGCAAAGAATGTTTGACTCGTCCGTTGGACGTGAAGATAAAGGTCGTATCGCTTCTGCATTGATGTCATCATGAGTTTCTCCTTCTACCATTTCTTCATCAGACAAGTCACTATCGTTATCAAAAATCAAGTTGTTAGTGATTTTCTCCGCCAGTTCCCACGCCTTAATTTGCAGTTCTTTCACTGCTGGTGACAAAGAAAGGCGTAATTGCAGTTTATCAGAGGACGACATTGAGTTTGCTCGATACACCGAATAGTCGTACGCATTCATATTGAGGGCTCTTCTCAATATGAATCCTGTCTCTACTGGATCATTTTCTGCATCTTGAAGATTCTTTTGGGTGTAGATTTTCAGCAGTTTTTGAAGATTAAGGAGTTTGGACTTGACGAGGTTCACATTCAGCAGCTTCTTTGCTTTACCAGAATTCGTCTTGGCCACGAGATTCCTCCGTTTCTCCGTGTTCTGTGGCTGTTGATGGTTTTGTTGGTTCTTGCGTATGTGGTTGCTGGGAGTGCTGATGATCAGCAGGGAGGACACTGTTCGAGTAGAGTTGAATGTTCCGTCAACTGTTAGATCAGGATTGTGATGAGAGGATATACGTCTCATTGGTGGATGCTTCCGTCTTCTTGTGTGTGTTTATGTGTCGATATGTTTGTGACTGTGGTTTACGTGTCTGTGAGGACTTGTTGGGATGGAGCCTTTATCAGTTGTGTAACGAGTTAAAAGGAAGTCTAAAGTATTGTACAATAATGTCTAGGATAACGGTTCCACGTTTACTGTTCTGATACTGTCTGGTATTGATACGCCGGTGTGACCTGTGTTGTGATGTTTGGTGTTCACCGTATTACCTTATGTTGTGGTATGTGGTTTCTTTGTGTTTGCAATATTAATGCGAGTTCATTGCCTAAACAGGCCAAATCTCTGGACTGGGGGGCCTCGGTGCTAGAAATTAGAACAGGCATTCGCTTACCGCGGCTCTCCTCTCGCGCAGCCTGACCTCGCGCGCGCCTTCGCTCCACCTGTTTCACATCTAATCTAGAATTCGTACCCTGTTCGCACTCACTTTCAGGTCACAGGGTTATAGCCCTCCTCCATCCGCACGACTCTATCGAGACCAGTTTTTCCTCCTGCACAGTGTGTCTGGTTTTTCTCACATTAACTCGAAAATTTTTCATTTCTTCTATAACTAACAAGATGGCTACTGAATTAACTGTTCAATCTGAAAAAGCTTATCAAAAGGTATGTAAGAACCCAGTTGTTTGAAACATGTATACGAGGGAATCACAGGAGCTACTGTATTAGCAGAACATCATAGTCCATGTCGATCGAGAGTCAAAATCACAGGATAAGTTGAAATTGAACAATTAGTATTTTTATGATTTGTCACCTAATCCTTACAACTTAATGGCATACAATAGTGGAAAATTGTCGCCAACTATGACATCTACGATTTTTTCCCTAATACATTGTAAATGAACAATGGTTCCCACAAATTATAGACGTCATATTCACTTTTCCTTCCTTTAACAATACATTAACAACCATGTTGACCTGCCAATACTAACTTCTCCAGCAACCTCACATCTTCACCAACCCAAAGGCCAAGGCTACCAGAAAGACCAAGAGATGGTTTAAGGATGTTGGTTTAGGTTTTAAGACCCCAAAGACCGCCATTGAAGGTACTTACATTGACAAGAAATGTCCATTCGTCGGTGACATCTCCATCAGAGGTAAGATTTTGTCCGGTACTGTTGTTTCCACCAAGATGCACAGAACCATCATCATCAGAAGAGACTACCTCCACTTTGTTCCAAAATATAACAGATACGAAAAGAGACACAAGAACGTGGCTGCCCACGTCTCCCCAGCTTTCAGAGTTCAAGAAGGTGACTCCGTCGTTGTTGGTCAATGTAGACCTTTGTCTAAGACCGTCAGATTCAACGTTTTGAGAATCTCTGCTTCTGCTTCTAAGTCCAAGCAATTCTCTAAGTTCTAAATGTGATAGCTGTATAGTAATATACTCATAATTGTAGATATTATCGGACCTATTGTTTGAAAAGATTTCCATTATTGAAAATAGTAAACGCTAATGTAAGGTGTTAAGTGTAAAATTTTTACTGTGCTTTACTATACTCTGCACTAAGAACGTCACATTGATGTTGGGTATATTGACTTCAACTTACTTTATTATATATCTTTTAACTTCTCATGTTACTAGGAGCTTCAATTTTCTTGACGCTAAGCTTCTTCATCCCCCACTCGTTCAATAGGGTAGCCAATTTACCCAGCTCATGCAAAGTGAGAAAATCATCGCATCCTCCTCTACTGTCATTATCAGCTCCAACAAGAACATTTGGAACAGTACTTCTTCCACTTATCTTGCTCAAGTGCTCGTGTAGTTTTTTACCGTGTTCATGCTTGTCTAACTCTACCACAGAAAATGCAGGCGTAATAACATAATTTTCGCTCAAAAGCTTTTTCAACCTCTTTGAATACGGGCAATAAGTTTTCGAAAAAACAACCATCGGTGATAAGGACCTGATCTCAATAAGCTCTTTCACGGGGTCAAACGAGTCGTCCTCAACTGGTCGTTCGACGATCTCTTCTTCGGGTTGGATTTGTGTGTCCTCTTCTTTTCCTTGACTAAGTTTTCCAATCTCATCATTAATAGCTGCATCGGCTTTGGCATTATTTTTTGAGTTCAAGATACTATTGGCAAAGTCACCACTCGAGCTTCTTTTACTGGTACTGTAAAGAGTAAGGCAAAGTACAACAGCCACCACTGTAAGCACCAAAAGCCTAATCTGTCTATTTGTTGGCATGAGGTCGCGTCAAGTATGGAGCTCAGACTTGAAAAAATAATCAACGCTCCGCCAAGTGGAGATTAGTCTCATCAAATATTAGACATTATTATTTAGTGCATAATTAGCAGTAAGGAGGGTATCCACCTTTGGGTGGTGATTTGAAGGATTAGAAGTGACTAATTGGTATGAATTGCCATTTGTTGGAACATAGCGTACTGAAAACCAAGTTGAGTAGTAGGCTGCAAAATCTGCGAACTATTGTGAATTTTACAGTAATAATGTTTATTCGAAGAAACACAATAATATCTCAACAAAAACGGGTACTACCAACTCTCAACAACAAACTCTCGTAAATGAAGTTACGATTATCATAAATACACTCGTTTATCCAATACCTTCCTTAACCAAGAGAAAAACACTTCGACAAATTTAATAGAGATTACTAAAATCAATAAATACATTGAGCTCTGCTAAGTATAAAAACTCCACTTACAATTTTTCAGCGTTAACAGCTCTACCAAGTGTAGTGACTTCATCATAGATAAGAGTAGTAACAAAGTCACTATACTTCTCACCCAAAGCTTCAGGCTTGAAATACTCCAATGCCCTCTTGAATTTACTACCTGGCTTGGCACCCTTTTCCAATTTGGCATACTCTTCATCTAATAACTGAGCAACCCATTCCTTAGTAACCTTTTTACCCGTATCAGTAACCGCACCATGAGTAACCCATTGCCATAATTGAGTTCTGGAAACTTCGGCAGTAGCAGCGTCTTCCATCAAGTAATTAATTGGAACACATCCGACGTTACGTAACCATGCCTCAATATATGACAAACCGATAATAGCATTAGCCCGAATACCATTTTCAGTTATCTTAGCTTCTGGGACGTATGGAGCTAACAAATCACGAGCCGTGACTGGTGTGTAAGGAGTCCTTGGTGGAACATTGATTTGATTTGGTCCCTTCATGTGTTCGTTAAATACCTTCAACACTACTGGAACCAATGCAGGATGAGCGACCCAACAGGAGTCACAACCAGCTTGGACTTCCCTAAGCTTATCTTTGGCAACGTTTTCCAAAGCAGCCTTGTTACGCTGTTCGTCATTCTTGATTGGTATTTGAGCAGCCATACCACCTAAAGCATGAACTTGACGCTTGTGACAAGTGTGAACTAATAACTTGACATAGGAGCTCATAAAAGGAGCAGACATAGTGACTTGGCTTCTGTCTGGTAAGATGAACTCTGGGTGTCTTCTCAAGGACTTGATATAAGAGAAGATATAATCCCATCTACCACAATTAAGACCCCCAATGTGTTGTCTCAATTGATAGATGATCTCATCCATTTGGAAAGCGGCTGGAAGGGTCTCGATCAAAACACTACCTCTGATGGTACCTCTCGAAATACCAATGTAGTCTTGAGCATGACAGAAAATGTCATTCCACAATTTGGCTTCTAAATGGTGCTCCATCTTGGGCAAATAAAAGTATGGACCAAATCCTTGAGCGATAGCTTCCTTGGCATTGTTGTAAAAATATAAGGCAAAATCAAAGATACCACCACTCACAGGTTCTCCGTCAACCAATAAATGCTTCTCGTCGAGGTGCCAGCCTCTTGGACGAACTATGAGTGTTGGAATGTGCCTACCAGGAGATTGATCAAGTTTATATTGTTTGCCGTTAGAGCTGAAAGACAAATTTCTTCTGACAGCATCGTACAAGTTAGCTTGACCATCAACCAAGTTGTTCCAGGATGGTGTCAAAGAATCCTCAAAATCAGCCATGTAGGTAGCGACTTTAGAGTTCAAAGCATTGATTACCATTTTCCTGTCGGTTGGGCCAGTAATTTCAACTCTTCTGTCTTCCAAACCACGGGCCAATGGAGGACCAGTCCAAGTTGGATCTTCTCTGATATGTTTAGTTTCTGGTAAGAAGTCTGGAAGTTCACCTGCATCACGCTTTTCTTGTTGCTTCTTTCTGTTAGCCAACAATTCTTTTCTCTTTCCATTGAAGTTTCTGTGCAAAGTAGCGATCAAACCCAAAGCTTCAATATTGAAAATATGCTTAGCATTATCTGGAATTGGGGCAAGGAGTTCGACACCTTTAACCTTGTCGATAGTTTGTGGGAATGGACTAGACATCTTGGTTAATTTGGATAAGAAAGCGGGAGCAAGGGTATTTATAGTTTTTTCTACCCCAGGAAACAGAAAGTCCATGTGAAGGAGTCAGAGTCACTTCCTCTTGCCCGAGGATCTTTGGCGCGGGAGCTTGGGGCGCAGTGAGACTCTTGCCACCACGACTGCCACCGCGTGGCCAACCTCCTCGCGGCTTACTGGTAGGATAAGGCCTGACGAGAGTCAACAACGGAATCATATCTGTAAACGGATATCACCGACCTCTCGGGTATCTATGTATCAGTTGAGTGGGCAAGTAAAAGATTGCTTAACATTTTCCTCGCTATTGTTAGCATCACAGCATCACGTTTGACCTGGTATTTGACTCTGGTTCCAGATCCGGGTCCGGCCACGGCTATCTCATCTGTCAGCACCTGAAAGCAACGTCGGGCGTTCGGATGATAATATATCTATCACCGAGGGAGAAAGTGACTCAATGTCGCGTGGGGTTTCACGACATCCTGGGGTAGATCATCAAGCCTTATACGTTTCCAACTTTTCGGAGTATATGTTAGTACCATTTTACTCATATAGGTGGGGAGGGAAGCTGGGTTATGCTTTTACATATGCCGTACTTATTTCCAAGGTACAATGCTTCTGGATGCTCTTGTCAAGCTGAAATCAGGTGGTAATGTTGTCGCGCTGATTGGAAAACAATCTGCCCTTCGGACATTAACGCCGATGACGTTAAAGTTAAATCGTGGACATTCCGGAAGAAAGACTCCAATTTGTTATTCATAACCCTATCCCTATGGCTTAACCAGAGGATCATTGTTTCAAGAGATTAGCTGCTTACGCTTGGTTTATTGGATACGCTACAATTGGAGCTACATAACTACTTGTTCCCAACCCACTCGGTACCCCTTTTTATAGGGCCCAACAAACCATCTTGGTTTGGCACATAATTGACTCTATGGTAAGAGTTCAAGTTCTTTCTCAAAACAAATTGAAAGCAAGTAGCCCCTCCCTGTCTGGAAGTAATAGTCGAGGAGGCCAAAAAGTATTCCCAGATTCTAAACCATCTGATTCCATATTTGTCCAAAACCTTGGTCTTGTTACCGATCCAATTTCTGTACCATCTCCACAAGGTGGCAGAGTAATGAACACCAATGTTATCAATAGAGACAATTTCAAAACCGGTAGACTCCAAGGCGTTTACAACAAAACCCAAAGGGGTAGAAGCATCAGCACCTGGGAAAATGTACTTGTTCATGAACAAACCCCAAATCAAATCCTCGTATTGCCACAGCTTTCTCAAACCAGCGTATTGCAAAAAGAATAAACCGTCATCTTCCAAGGAGTCATAAACTTGTTGAAGGAAAGTACCAAATCTTCTGATACCAACATGTTCAGCCATTTCTAAGCAGGTAATCTTGTCATATAAGCCGTTCTCCTTCTTGGACTTTGGGCTATCTCTGTAATCACAACATACAACCTTGCTTTGCGAAGTAGGAACGTCGAATTGCTCTAATAATTGGTTTCCCCACTTGGTTTGGTTTCTACCCAAAGTGATACCAGTAACATTAGCACCATATTGGGTAGAGGCATAAGTTGTCCAAGTTCCCCAACCACAACCCAAGTCCAAGACGTGTTCTCCTTTGTTCAATTGGATCTTGTCACCAACAATCTTCAATTTGTTATCTTGTAACTGTTCCAAGGTTTCCTCTTTGGTGATATCACCGATAACACCCGAAGTGTAGATCATTCTAGGACCCAAAAACCAAGTGTAAAAGTCATCACCTCTATCGTAATGGTCTCTCACCTGTTCCTCGTCTTGAGACTTGGAGTGCAAAATGACCTCTGGGATCATACCTAGTAAGAAAAACCTAAACAAAGAAAGAGTAAAGGAGAACTGACACCAATCATGTCTGAATTCCATGATATCCAAGCAGTCACCTTTAAAACTGACCTTGCCATCGAAGTACAACTCGTGGAAGGTTTCCATCGGGATCTTGGTTCCCTTTCCACCGTTGGATTTGACGTATTTTTCATTCAATTCTTCAGTGTGGAACTCGAGGTAATGTCCAACTGGTTTGCCTGGTAAAGAAACTTTTTCGTTTATACGTGGTGAATAGGTACTGGCAATCGTCCAGAAGGCCATCAAGATAGGAATTGCCATCACAAGGGCAAAGAACAACCATGTTTTCCAACCCAATCCCAATTTCCTGGTGATGAAGTATGGGATTCCCACAAGTAACCCGATTAAGACGAAGTTATTGAAATGTTTTGATCCAGGACCATCGGCTGGAAGCGGGGCATTATGTATGGTTGGACTGGCGGTAGTTTTGAGTCCATACTTGGTGTTTGGAGGCTCAATTGGCCCTTGTTCAGGAGTTTTGATATACTCGACTTGAGGCAACATGAAAAGTTTTCGACAGAATACGTGTTAGGTGCGGTTTTCTATTGAAACATATGCGGTGTGAGCACCGATTTATGGGTTGAACGCGAGGAATCCACTGCGGAAGACATAAAGGCGCAATTAAGAGATGGTGCAGAGATGTTATTTAACCACTTGGTGGTGTGTCTCCTTAGATTCTCCCCCTCGTATCAAGTGGTGTGTATGGTCTGGATAGTAATATGATTGTAAAATCCAACTGGTGTCAAAAATGTATCGAGTAACTAAGGCGAGGATGCTCGCACGCTTGTTCGCCGTGGTCTCGTCTTCTGTGAGGACGTTAAAGGAGAGCCTGTGTGCATGGCGGCAGTCGTAGTAATTTCCGGCGTTCGCAGCGGTAGTCCTAGAAGCCTGTCGCAGCAAAACTGTACGGCGCGCTGCCGCTTTGGGCGAAGATCATTTTCCAGCGTACACCCTGACCATTTCGTTCAAGAAAAAAATGCTCTCTTTACGATACAAGTTCGAACCCATATGTCGAGCATCGTTGCCGACGCAGTGTTTCAGCCAATTTTTCAACCCGCTTACGTCAAATAAAAATCCACACCTAATAACTTAAACACGATTTACTAGTTGTTTCACACAATAGACCTTATATTACATCCATCGCCTCCACATCTACTTTAGTTGGTTACATCTTGTACGCTGTGACGCGAATTTTCATCTGATGAACCCCGATATAGTGCTTGTAGAAAGCAGCAGTAGTGACCTGGAGTCAGACTCTCAGCCGCTCTACAAAATCTATAGAAAACGACTTGGAAAGGAGAATGGGCCCCGCTCCAAAAAACTTGCTCTTTCCCCATTTGCGAAAGATGGCGGAAGTGATGACCAAGCATCAAACCACACCTCAAGCAGAGATCAAGAAGAGTTAAGATTGAGCATCCAGGAGCAACTTGAAACGCCCCGAGACCTCGAGCAAGATTTGAAGCTCAATAAGAAACTGACGCCGAACAAACAAAGGCATGTTGATAATGGAAGTGAACGAATGGTTGACGAAAATGAAGAAAAGGCTACCGGACAGGACGAAGAGCTCAAAGATAGCTTGTTTACGCTGGTGGAATTGAAAATTCCTACTGTTAATAGCAGTGAGGCTAACAGCTTTCCAGTAATAGACAGTCAAAGCGATGGCATAGAAGATGAGGGGTATAGTGACTTTTATGGGTTTAACGATAACACACACGAGGATTCCATGATTAACAGTAGTGATTCCATGAGCGAAGGACATAACAACAAAGACCTCCCAAGCCATGCTCTTGATGGGTTTAGTCTAAGTAATACTGCACATGTACTTGAATCCTACTCCGACTCTCAGGCTGACTCAGAGCCTGAATCTGACCTGGACAGTTCTTCAACTTCCTTGACTGATATTACTAGCTATCAACAGTTCAAAGCCCGTAAATACTTGAAAGAACACGGCATCCAGTCATTCATCGTTAAATATTTACCTAAAACTGCAACTCGAGACGATATTCTCCGTTGCATTTCAATGCTAGGATTCAACCTTAAAGAAAAGGATTTCGATGCCCCCTCCCTTGACGATCTTGTTCGTCTTTTGAGAATTTGCATCAACAAGCTGTTGAAAGCGAGGGAACAGCTTCCTGACTTCTCGAACATAAATGACGTCGTTGATAAAATCAACACAGCAAAAAAAATATTAGTCATCACAGGAGCTGGTATATGTACAAGCTTAGGTATACCCGATTTCCGGTCTTCTAAGGGGTTCTACTCTCGCTTGGATTCTCTTGGGCTCAGTAATCCTCAAGAAGTATTTGACTTGAGCTTGTTTCATGATGATCCTAGCATTTTTTATTCGATAGCTCATATGATTTTACCACCAGACAACGTCTACGCTCCCTTACATGCTTTCATTAAAAAACTAGATAACGAAGGAAAGCTTCTTCGGAATTACACGCAGAACATTGACAATATCGAATCCAATGCTGGTATTCCAAAAGAAAAGATCGTTCAATGCCATGGATCTTTTGCTACTGCAACTTGTATGACATGTAAAAAAGTTGTTCCTCTATCTGATATCAAAGAAGACATCAAAAATAAAACTCCCAGCAAGTGTCACCCATGTTATAACAAAAGAAGCAAGTTAGAGGACAAGGGAATTTACGTTCCCGAAAGCTATGGGATCTTCAAACCGGATATAACTTTTTTTGGAGAACCACTTCCTAAAAGATTTCATGATTCCATCAACAAAGACATTCACGAATGTGACCTTTTGATCTGTATAGGAACTTCTCTCGAAGTTGCCCCAGTGGCAGATTTACCAAAGGTATTACCAAAAAGTATCCCCCAGGTTTTATTGAATAAGAATGTGATAGAGAGTAATGTCTTTGATGTCACCTTGTTGGGATTCTGTGACGATGCCGCTTGCTACTTGTGTAATCTTCTTGAATGGAAACTCGATCACGAAGAGTTCGATAAATTGTCAAAAAATTTGGAGTTGAGAAGTTTAGACCCATTAAGAAGACTCTTTTCCATAGACAGGGCAATCACGGGGTAAAATTCTCTGCTGAAGGGACCATGTGTCGAGACTAAATAGCTTTTTTCTGCATATCATTACTAGACTCAATTTATAATTGTAAGACTCACTTCTGGTTCAAAATGGCTGCAAATAGAATGAAAGACTTTTCTACTTTTTTTGTTTTGAGTTATTGTAGAGAAAGAGGAGTAAAAAACACCCTTTTCAATTGCTGCTCGGATCGTACGTTGCTTGAAGTTCTCATTTCTAAACTCTTAATTTAGAAGCTCAGTTATTTCTCGAATCCACTCTTTTAGTCTCAGCTTTTGCGGTTTTGGTTTTCGCATCTCATCTCATGTTCAGAATACATAGAGCACAGTGCAAGCTAGTTAACATTCTACTTCAGAATCCGATAAGTCGCCGTTCGCTTTCGCTCAGAGATGGAATCAATGAATCACCAAATAGATCAGAGGAAGAGGATCGATCTGACGATCTACTATCTAGTAGTTATTTACTCGATCTTTTAAAAGCGGATATTCATGATGAGCAAGATACGGAAAAGCAGTTTGAATCCAACTCCTCGAAACTTGACAATCTGGACACACAAAATTCAGATACAAACGGGCCCTTTCGTAGTATAAACAATGATTCTTCCGATAAACGATTCAACTATGGCAGTGCATCGTCGCATCTACCTGACCCGTTTGAGACCCAAAAGGCCAAAGCAAAGCGAGTGAATGACCAGTACAAGGATCCTTTAGGGTTGAATGAGCTTTTAAATAAATATTCTTCTTCAAAACAACCCGACAAAATGCTTGACGATTTCAAACCAGAAAAGAAATTTGATGATCCAATTCTTGAGCTTTTGAATACTGTTTCCGCCAACGAAAAAAAGAGGGAAGCATCGGATTTCGTTAATGAGAATGCTAAAGAAAAAAAAAATATGGTGGAGACAGCGTTGAAACCTACTGTGCAATACATATCTGATATCAATTCGAAAGCCGAGTTAGTTTCATTATGGAAGAAGTTCGAAGCCCAAGTAGATCTCAATACTGACATTGAGTTGAATATTTCCAAGATCAGTAGTCAGTCGATTAATGATCCTGCCCTGCCAGTGTTAGACAAAGCTACAATCCCCGTAATCTTCAACACAGTTTTGAAAACATGTTACGACAAGTTCAAAGACGGGCAGCTTGCGTGGACACTTTTCAATGAATTGAAGGCCAATCTATCGGTATATTTTACTGCTTGTGACCAGGCCACGTACAATCATATGTTGAAGGTGATTTGGGTGTATCAGGGCAAACAAAGCTTGTATAATGTAGAGATGGTTTACAGGGAGATGGTGAATAATGGTTTTCAAGGGGACTTCTTGACATTCCGGATTCTTAGTATTATAAACACAGACTTCTATCATTTGAAGAGCGGTAAAGATCCATTGGTAGGAGGGGGACTTCCGATCTGGAATCAGGCAGATAATGTAAAAGCTTCGTGGATGGGAACCCAATTGAGAAAAATGCTGAGCAACCTTGCTTAGAACAAACCATACATCAAAAATGAACATACCTTGTAAATAGGCAAATGTACTATACACAAATGAAATAAACTCATCCTACTGGTAATTTTATTACAATCTCCTGTCGTGTTCAAAGTCGATGTTACATTTTCGCACTTACTCTAACATGTCTAAAGACGACTTTCTTAGTCCGGATTCGTTTTCAGAAAGCAGGTCCTCGTCTCCGATTCCATCTATTAGTGTGAAACACGAGAAGCCTGATTTGAGCTCCTCGTTAGACATAAAGCGTCAACTCTCGCAGTCACTCGGACATTCTTCACAAACACAATCGCAATCTCAGGTTCACGGGGGGATATCAAAACCCAATAGTAGAAGAGGAAGCATCGTTCCCAATGATGACAATGATGA
Source organism: Yamadazyma philogaea (assembly GCA_003706995.3). NCBI lineage: Eukaryota > Fungi > Ascomycota > Pichiomycetes > Serinales > Debaryomycetaceae > Yamadazyma > Yamadazyma philogaea. The sequence goes on along the minus strand of PPMV03000013.1, from coordinate 124,583 downwards.
AGACGATGACCAAGGAAATGAACGCAAAAGACGTGACAATATCAATGACAAAATTCAAGAGCTTTTAACGCTAATTCCTGAAGAGTTCTTTAAGGAGAATATCACCGGAAAAGAGACGGAGGAAGAGCTTGCCGTGAGGAACAGTGGCACCAAAGACGGTAAGCCAAACAAGGGACAGATCTTAACGAAGTCCGTGGAATACATCCAATATCTTCAGAACATCATTGATGAAAATAATAGAAAAGAAGTAGAGCTCCTTTTAAAGTTGAAGAGTTTGGGTAGTAAAGATACGCTTGGGCACACCAGTGCGGAGGTTGCTTTGGGAGAAATCGGAGTGGGCCCTTTGAGTAACGACTATTTCAAGAGTGTATTGGTGTCGAGCGCCAACGCCAATAAGAGAAGAGGAAGCATAGGTTGAAAAGCTATACCTGGGTTATATAACTGTACTGTAATTCATAGATATTCCACGTTATTCGAAACGAAAAATTTTGTTACCTTGTACACCTCTATCGGAGTAATAACGCAAGGAAATATATTCTATCTCTAAACTTTTCTATTCCTTCCTAGTCTTTCATTGTCATCGGCGTCTTCTGTCATTACATAAGCCGGGTAATATTTGAGCTCCGGTGTTCCCGGAGAGAGTTGTGCTTTCAACATTGGGTTCGGTAGCGTATTTTTCACACCACCTAGACTGGTGTAGCCCCAATCATATAGTACACAATATTCCAAGTCACAACCAATTATAAAATCCCAGATATCAACGTAATTCCAGTGCAAAATAGGGTGTATTCTCATAAAATTGGGCCACTGGTGGTCAGTCACCTGTTCATATTCTAATTTCTCGCCGTAGGGGTCGGAATGCCGAATTCCTACAATAATGCTCTTCACATTAGGATGTGACGACAAATATTGTTCAAACCCCTCCTTGAGCGAGCTTTTTATATTTATAGCATTGAGGTTGTAGCGTAAAGTTGATGACTTGATGAATTCGGCAACCTCGGGGAATGGATCCTCGCTGTTGATGTAAATACTATCTAGTTTGTAAGTCGATAGGTGTTCCGGTGAAAACTCGGACTCATCGTCAACGTCCTCCAGAAGCTCATATATGGTGGAGAGTAGAAGTAACAACATTACAAGACAGTCCTTCCCCCCGTTATAACTTATGGCAATTTCGTTCAAGCTGTACTTTTTAAGAGCATTTTTCAAAACCTTCGTAGTCGTTTCAATTTTGGCAATATTCCCCTTTCGGACCTCGGGATTAAAAGGAAAATCACGTCGACGAGATGGTAAGTTGCCCCATGGTAATCTATTTGTTTTATACTGAGTCACAAGTGTATTTGCCTCTTTGCATCGAGAATAAAAGCTCATTTGTAGAGAAATTGGAGATAAAGTTCGCGAGTATCTGGATCAAAATGTGAAAATGAAGTATTGGTGCCAGTGCTGGTAGCGGAAGCGGAATTGGTGATAGATGTGGCGGCGGGGGTGGTCGCGAAGGTCAGCGTGGTAGCCATCGCGGTACCACTTTCAAATACCTCTGGGGAGGCGAGCGGTTTACCCGGTACAATTATACAGATGTTCTCATATGGTTCGCACGAAATGACAAGAAATGATTGTCCTGAGGTATTGCGAGAGCTCATACCAGAGGTTGCGATGCCCTCCTCTTTTTCCCATCGATCAATGAAACTTTCCACTACCCCTCTATTCTTCCCGCTCAATTCGAAATAATTCAACAATCTGAACATGGGTTGTTCCGTTCCTTCCTCGTACTTCACGTATACCAACAACCCCAATTGATTCGTCTCTGGGTCTCTAATTTTTGTTACCTTGTATTGAGGCCTTCCAATCTTTTTCCACTTGCGTTTATTCACTGAACTGATCAGGATACCCGAAGCCACGGGGACTTTTTCCTTGTCATCAAGCAAACGTCGTCTCTCTAAATTCAACTGGTGCTTTCTCCCACCAACGTGAGCCAAATACAGTGTCTCATTATTGTGAGTAGTTAAACAAAGTTTGCATTCCAAGAGACCCAAATGGTTGCGAAAAACGTACGGGTCAGCCGCTAAGTCAAGCACGCTTTCAGCCATGAGCTGATTGACCCGTTCTCTCCTGTGAACATTGGCTTCCTGAGCGTCAGCCACGCCTCCGGCCCCTTTTTTGCTATTGACTCTATCACTGTAATCCATTTTTCAGCTGGTAGTTCCTATTTTTTCTAAAAACGAGCTTTGAAATTGAGGTTTGAGATTTGGAGTTGAAGACTGAAAATTCAAACCTCGAATTCGCAAAATGGACTCTCTCAGAATGGACTCTCCTATAGCGGATAGCACCACCCACTCGATCAATCAGCGGTTAACAACCACCCACATAGCGCATATAAATGCCTTGTCCGTATCATTCATTCCATCTCTCCATGCTGCCGTTTATGCTGGGGAAAAGTGCATTCAGCTCTCGGTCAAGGTTTCTTCATCTCCCACAACATTGAAAGTGTTGAGACGCGTTCAAGACTCATATGTTAACGTGTCACAACTCTTGGGGGTCCTCGTGGCACTTGGCCACTTCTCACAGGAAAAGGCAGACGCGTATGTCAAGCATAATATTCTTTCAAATTTCCAGTTCTTCAACCCTGAAGGATATACACCCGAAATCAATGATTTGACGAAGCACAGGATAGCCGACTTGAGAGGAATCTGGATTTCTTTCGATAATGCTGTGACTGTAGCCAATCAATTCGACATATATCCCTTAGTAAAGAAGTTGTTTTTAGTTGACGTTCACGATTATGATGAGCTCCCTTTTGTTCAACAACGCGACGAGAAGAACGAAAAGTTGGATGAAGTCGACAACCTGCATGCAAACTCGGCTCCATCAGAGGACCAATCTGAGTCTGGACTTTTGGATGCTTCTGATGGTGCCGAAAGCCCTCGGAAACGTAAATTCGATAAAATCGATTCAGCAGATTCGATTACGTTCACTCAATTTCGTCGCCTTCTTTCTCGGAATCCTAACTATCCATACCCTCTTCCGGTTATTTCCCTCAAAGCTCGTGGCCCTGAGGTTATCAATGATGTTAAGCTGAAATTCAGCCTTGTATTCAAAAAGAATGAGCTGTCGAGTGTAACTGTCGACGAGATCAAGTCAATTTTCGGCTCAACGTTAGACCAGCCAGATTTTGTAAACACCACGGATATCATGTTAGATTCCGAAGGGAAAAGTGCCCTTCATTTTGCGGCTACATTGGCATCCACAAAGCTTGTTTCCAGCTTCATCTCTCTTGGTTTAAGTAGCCCTATTAGAGGTTCAAAGTCAGGAGAGACGCCCCTTGTAGCGGCTCTTCTTGTGACCAACTCGATGGATAAAGGTAACTTTTCAGAGTTACTAAGAAATTGGTTGTACCCTAATATCTTCTTGATAAATCTGAAGCACTGGTCTTTTTTGCACTATTTAGCCAGCTCCAAAAAGTTTGACAGCTGCAAATACTATACATCAAAAATTATCCTGTTTGTGTTGACGTCTTCGAACAGTCAATTTTATGTCAAGAAACTAGTAGACGAAATCATTAATCTACAGGACACAGAAAATGGAAATACGGCGTTACACTTGGCAGCTGAAAATGAAAATCGGTGGTTGATTGGAATGTTAATACCTTTGAATGCTGACTGGAGCCTCGCCAACAATGCGGGTGTTAAACCGATCGATTTGGATATAGTCAAGGAGATTGTGAACTGTAAAAAGCTTGGAATCAAAAACGAAACGTTTAATGACGATGACGAGTATCTTTACGAATTAATAACCACCAATATAGAATTCTTGAACAAAAGACTTGAGGTATCAAACGATCTCATAGAAAACGAAGATATCTTCAAAATCGAGACCAACGATAAAATCAGCAAGAAGAGTGAAGATTCTTTAACGGCAACCAACAAGTTATTCAACAGTATCAACGAACTACTTCATAATACGAATAATGATTACGAGACTATTATGAATGGTAAAAAGCAACAGATTAACGAGTTGAACAATCAATTATTCAATACAACCATGTTGACTGCAAATAATAAGTTCCTCAACAGAAAGATCAATGATAAACTCATATTCTTGGATAATCTCAAACTCCAAATGGCTAATATCACTGAGAAAATTGAACTGTTGAAACAGGAGCTTCCTGAAGGAAGATCAGAGAATGATGAAGAGGAGACCTTCGATGCAGACCACCCTTTCAGAATCGATGAAATTTACCATAAAGTTGCGAATAACGAGTCAGTTGATGAGTTGAGGAACGACGAAAAATTGCTTACCAGTCTACCTGAGCCCTCAATTCTCAAAGCAAGGATAAACTCTTATAAGCAGTTAAACGATAGTCTCGAGACCGAATTAACAAACTTGAATAACTATGACACTTTGACGTCAAAGTTCAAGAAAGTTGTCAGTTTCTGCACCGGAGTAGATGTCAACGAGGTTGATGAATTGTTGGATGGGCTATTGGAAGCCGTTGAAAGTCAGAGCTAATCGCTCAGTTCATAAAATAGTGTGTAGTTTAAAGTGTACAGTACATATCGTATATTACCGAATCGTAAACCTTCTAGACGTGTTATATGTTGATCGGTGCTACTCCCAGGATAGTACCGATATCAAGTGTTGGTCCATTGTGCTCACACTAGTCCGTCGAAGGAGTTTATACTATTCATGACACTGCTGTCTAACTTGACTAATTGCTTGAACTCTTCTAAATCAATAGTCCCCAGTTTATAATCCTTTCCCAATAAATCAAAAAACTTTTTGCTGCGTAACTCAGGGGTCTTCTCGTCCGGTGGGAGAGCCACCATCAGCCCAATCATCTTGTATACAGCCATTACAATCACAAGGATGTCGTCATAGCTCAATTTCCCCGTCTTATTTTGGTCGTAAAGTCTGAAACTCCAATTGATTTTCTGCTCAATCAGACCTCTAGATGTGATGGATAATGCAATGATAAACTTTTTGAAGTCTATGTAGTTACTTTGGTCTAAGTCGAACACCTTAAAAAGATAATGACAGTAGTCCACGGGATCACCAAATGGAAAGAATTGTTTGAACACTTTGATGAATTCCTCTTCAGATAGTTGCCCCGTCGGACAGTCACGTATGAATCCCTTGTACCACTGTTGAAGCTCACGCTTGTCAAAATATGTTGCTTGTTTCAATGCTTTTAGGTCATCTTTTGATAATTTACTGACGGTTTTACCCATAGTTTGCAAATCAATTGTCTGAAAAATATCAAACTCAAATAAAAGCGAATTTAAAAAAAAGTGAGACTTTACAGTTATGACAGTAATTACCAAAGGTATTAAGGCAGGAGTTTTTACTAGAGTTATTGGGAACACAAGCACCGTTTTTGGTGCAAAAATACAGGCTGTTAGGTTCCTCAATCAAGGCAAACCTCAAAATCCCGAATACAGCCAAGAAATCAGAATGAAGATTTCGCCTATCAAACGTACGGGAGAGACTATTGATACCATGAGGGCCAGGCTTCTTTACCAGTCTAGAAAAAGAGGTATCCTTGAAAGTGACTTACTTCTTTCAAGATTTGCAAAGAAATGGTTACAAAAGCTTGAAATGGAAGATTTGAAGGAGTATGATGAGCTTTTGGATGAACCGGATTGGGATATTTACTACTGGGCTACTGAGAACTACGACGTGACGCCTCTTCCAGAAAAGTGGAAGAACTCTAAGATCTTGAAGATGTTGCAGCAGGATGCAAAGAACGAAGCGGGGGAAATCTTGAGGATGCCTGAGTTGTAACTGTAAATAGACAAATAAAAAAGTATGAACATATAACTCGATGCAAGCATCTAGATACCGGGAAGCTATTTACTTGAAATTAGTTGTTCTCTGTATAACAGATCGTCTCATTCGGAGATCCAAGATCGTATCGTATAATCATTAGAGTTTAGTTTGGTGCAGCGAATGTCGCAGCTTTAATCGCAATTTGGATCTTAGTCTAGTCTTATCCCCTCGACGCATCTCTCAAGTAATGATATCTGAAATTCCCAAACCACTACAAGCGGACAAAAGCGTTGTTCCATTCATACACCGTTCCAATGAATTGGAAGAAGTTAATCCTATTATTTCTTATTTCTGCAAAATTTACGTTCTTGAGCACATCTTAGAACAAAAGCTTCACAAGGCTGATGAAGAAGTCGAAGCATTGACCATTCGATTACTCGACGAAACTGAACAATTAAAAAACAGCGAAGACGAGGACTTGAGTAAAGTACTCAACGATAAGAATCTATCTATAAACGTGGTATTTAGCTTTTCTCTCAAGCTTTTCAATTCTTGTATTAGTGGGTTGAACAACTATAACGGAAATAAGGCTCAAATGGTCTCGAAAATAAAAGTCACTTTGAATTTCCTAAGTTTGAACCAAGTATTCAAGAATGATAATATTGACTACGTTAAATTGACCAACGGGAAATACCCAAGTTTAGATGAGTTCAATGCATTCTTGAAAGACAGAATTAAGTTATTGAAGTACAACTTGAGCCGGTTGATGAAGGACGAAATCGATATTAAGGGGACCGAGGTTGATGACAAAGAATTAGAGAAAGAGTTGGAGGAAATGAGGGATTATGGGCATGAGTTAGATGATGTAGACGAGGGGAATCGTGGTGTAACTGATGGAGAATTAGATGAACATGGAAAGACTACTGAAAGTGCAGATCCAAAACCTTCATTGGAGGAAAGTGATCTCGATCTTCCTTCTGTGTCTAAGAAACTTCCCGATTCAAACTCCGAAGACATTAATAAGACTGATAATGTACTGGGTGATGGTGGTTTTGAGCTGTCACCAATGCTTCCTGGTGCTCCACATTTTTCACTAGAGGATGATGCCGGGCTCAGGCTTCCTGGTGCCCCTCAGTTTCTCCCGGATGATGACCTCAGTCAGATCAATAAAACTTCTACCATTCAAGTGTTTCAGCCTGAAAAGGCCAATAAAGGAAAGGCAACAGAAGAAAAGTCTAAGCATTCAAGTACTGCAAGTACTGAAAATTCAACAGCCTCCCCTGAGGCATTTACTAAAACGTCTACTGTGAAAGCCCCAACTCATCCAACAAGGCCCCTGGCACCGGCACACATTAGTAAAGAGAACATAAAGCAGATTCTCGATAAGCAAGAACTGATTGGTAAGGTACAAAAACACTGTAAGTTTGCGGTATCTGCATTGAATTATGAGGACCTTGCTACGGCAGAGGCTGAGTTGAATAGGGGATTGGAATTAATTCGCCTCTTGAAAGAACAGGGGGAATGAGCCTCCATTTGGAAGAGATATAATCCAACATGAAATGGCGTAAAGTTCAAGACCGATAATGCAGGTGTTCCAAATGTTGTTGGACTATTACTTTACCATATCGATCGTGCATTTTTGAAGGAAAAAAAGTATATGATGACCGGATCAGTCAATAGGAAAAGACTGTTTACTCTAACTATCAAGCGCACGCTGCCCATCCTTTACCAAGAACTGAACACCCAAATAACAAGAAAATTTGGGGCACAAGAATTGAATTAAAATCCGTCCTTGGCATCAAGAAACAAATATGACACCACAAGCCCTTTTGATAACTTATGAATCACCCCTACCTATCAGGTTACATAGTATATACGTACACCACAAACGCGATAACACTCTCCACTGCATAGCGGAAAACAGTTCGTAGCAGTCCGCATTTAGACTTAATAGTGCTGCATTAGTTGTAATATGCAGGGCCGCGGCAGGTGTTGGTAGACAGCTTCACACATCGAGATAGGAAAACTAAACAAAGAACCAAATAACGATATGTGATTGTATGCAATTAAGCGACCAATGTTATGAGAAGCATGATGATCACTTCTCTTTGCTTGCTCGAAAAATTAAACTCTGTTCATTGTAGGATTAGGATCGCCGCTATTTATTTACATTTCCTAAATAGGAAAGATTTAACCCAAAACAAACACCCTGGAAACTATACCCAAGAGCATCGTCACAGCTCTGCTCCTGCATATCCTCATTGGCTACGGCATACATCTATTATCTACGTAAAATGCTCTCTACGAAGTATCAGTCACAGCCCATGCTTTCTTGATCAACGTCGCACACTTTTTTTTTTGATTTGATCTGGCTCACCATAATAATTTCCGTATTTTCAAAAAGAATCTCTACGGCCTAACTTTACATTTATAATAAAAGGCAGCCATGGACTCCGTAAAGAAGAGATTGAGATCTGGATCCAGCAATGCGCCATCCCCGGTTCTGTCGCCTCCTAGTAGAGTAACTAGTGGCGTGCCAGATCTTAAAGATCTATCACCCGAGTTGGTGCCTATAGTCACGCTTCTCTCCCTGCAAGGGCACCGTCGGTATTATGAGGGGATTTTCATGCTTTACTACGACTTGAACGGTGATGGTAAACCGGCAGAAAGAGAGTGGAAAGAGGTCTATGGGATTTTAACTGGTAATCAGTTGGCTTATTGGGATGCCGCCAATTTGGCGGAATTCAAACATAACCCAGCGGCTTTGTTGGAAAATAGCAGCAAGCCAAACTATATCAACTTTACAGACTCCGTCTACAACGCTATGAAAGTGTTACCCGCTGCCAAGCAAAACTTGGACAACGTTATTATCGTTTCCACCACGTTGAAGAACCGATACATTCTTCAGTTCAAGCTGTCACGTGACTTGAACGACTGGTATATTTCATTGCGGTTATCAAACTTTGAATACCAAGCACTTCAGCAAGCGTATACCGGTGCGTTGCTTTCTGCTAGAGGGTCTAGGTTATCTGACATACGGACTATTTTGGCCGAAAAACGGTTTGACCATGAAGACTGGGTTTCTATTCGGTATGGTTCGGGAATGGCATGGAAGAGGTGTTTTGCTGTGGTGGAGCCCAGTGTAACTAAAAGACACGATAAATTCACCCCGGGAAGAATTTTGTTTTACGAAAATGATCAAAAGAAGAAAAAACAGTTGATGGCTGTGGTTTCCAATTGCCTGTCAGTTTGTGCCGTTTACCCCCAAAGTCATTTATTGATAGACCATAGCACCATGTTGAAACTAGAAGGTTTTATCAACTTCAAAAGTCCTACTGTTTCTACCAAAGTGCCTAAAAAATCACTCGATGATTTCAAAAACACTTCGGTCTTTTTGATGCCAGAACAGCATAGCTCAGTTCCTGGCTTTGATACTTTGATCCGATTCTTGGTGCCATTGTTGGACTCCTTTGGGTTATATGGTCGTCCTAAGAGATTGAAGGCCGAGAGAAATGATATAAATAGTTTACTATTTGGGTTACCGACTTTACCTCATGTTCACTACTTGGAATTGGCTGATCTTCAGCAATTTTCAAACAGAGGTGATTTCTTGAATTGGGATGTGAAGACCTGGAATGAAAATATTAAGAACGTTTTAAAGGGCAAAATCGACAAGGGTTATGAAGGTTGTGGAAGTGCTAGAGGTATTGCTGGTGCTGTCAATTCCCTTAACAGCCCTAAGTCTGGTAGTAGTGGCAGCTTCTCCAGATCCCCTAAGAAAGCCACCACAACTGCAGGAGGTAGTATAACAAAAGATCACAATGGGCAATATGGATCGCTCGGACAGTCACCGGCTACCCAAGCAGCTCGTGGTGATGTACAAGGGCAGCGGGTGGATTCTAGAGATCAAAGTGGTCCTGGATACCCTACTGGCTCTGATATCAATCCCCCAGCTATCGCAATCCATAAATCGACAAATCTCCCACCTCCAAATTCTAGGGAACGTGATGTATCCGGGGATTCTGTTGTACATCATTACAAAGCTAACTCACCGCCAAATCTTCATATTCACCCTCCTCCAAAGTCTCATAAGTCCGTCGAGTTGTCTGACATCTATCAAAAATACAGTGACCTCAAGTCTCCCAGTGACCAATTCAATGTCAATAGGAATCAGATCTTAAATGGTTCATATGAGCAGCTAGTCGAAGAGGAACTCCCAGAAAATATCCGCAAGTTGAGCCTAACTGAAAACATTTACCCTAAAGATGATAGAGATTTGTTCAGTGAAGATGAAGATTCAGAAGCTGATAAAGAAAGCTCCAGCAGTGAGAAGATTGATGTCAGAAATTTGGGAGTGCCGAGCTACGGCAACAGGAATAGTTCCTACTCATCAGTTCAAAGTCCTAGCAGGCAGTATAATGATTTCAACGAAAAATTCAATGCTACCATCTCACCTGCTGCAAACAAGGTTATCGACTACGAAGATTTCTCTGATGCTGAATCTGATTCTCCACCTCCTCCACCCATTCACAAGGATGTATCACCTCCTATTTCTGCATCCAAATTGTCAACTTCCCCTCAAAAAGAGCCTGCTCATAGAAATCAAGGATCCCCTTATCTTGGATCGCAAAGGATCCACAAACCTCATTATATATCCTCCCCAAATAGCTCACAAAATCAACTTCCAAGTTTCCACCATGAAGATACAAGTATGACTGGGTACAGGGAGTTCAATCAAGCTCCAGTCCCTCAATTACCTCCACAACAAAAGGCTGTGCTGCCTCAAAAGCCATTGGATGGCCACGCTTACTATGGGAATGCTGTACCTTTTCAGAATTATGGTTCCACGCGACCACAACATGTCCAAAATGCCCCTTTTCAAAATCCCGCTCAAACACAACCTCAGCAGGTCCATCAGCAGCAGCCTCGTAGGCGTCCTCCTCCTCAATCGTATGGGGTGTCTCCTGATGGAAAGTCTAATATTGACAGCTCCAAGAATGTACCCCCTTCAGGAAGTTATTCGGGATTACCTTCATCTGGTAACTACCACACCGGTATCCTACCTTCTGCTAGCCACAATTCTTCTTCAGGATATTCAACATCCCCTAACCATTCAGCTTCTTTCCAGAAACATGCGGCCCCTCCTATGAATCAGTCTCGTAGACCCCTTCAAGGCCAAGCATATGGTCAGCAACAACAAGGACAGCCAAGGCATCCTCACTCTGCTAATCATAGTTTCAGGACTGACGGAACGGCCCCTCAGCAGTTTCAGTACCAAGCACAACCACAAGCTCAACCCCGCCCAGCACACCCTTATCAACAGCAAGTCAACAGGAACCAACAACAACAGAATCATCAATATCAGCAGCAGCAACAACAACAACAATCGCAGCTGCAGCTGCAATACCAAAACCCTTATACCAGGCACTATTAGTTTGTAAGCTGGTAATGTATACTATGTAACAACACGTATAGTCGTAAAATACAAATATCCAATTAATTTCTCTATATAATACTTTTACTACTCAATTCTTTGAAAGACACATTTTGGGGACCATACCAGTTTCACCTGTCTCCTTTTTGATCAAGCACCACCCATCACTGTGATTCTTCAATATCTCAACTTTCTCCCCGATTAAAATAGTGGCTTCGTCGTTTAAGATCTTATTGTACGGCTTAATTACTTCGAAAGAGGGTTCATTCACCAAATTTTCCATATGTATCAACGTGGGTAGTTTCGGTAATTTTTTACCTTTGAAGCTTTCTTCAGGATCCTCTGGAATAGTGGATGGAGTGTAAGGCTTGTTAAGGTTGAACCTTTTCAAGTACAATGGAGAAATTGCATACTTTTCAGGATCAAAATCATCGTCCGTAGGACTCGTTCGAGAATGCTTGATGTACTGGCTCATTCTATTGATAAATCCGGATTCTGTTCGACCCCTCTCCTTGGAAGGGCCGGGTTTGAACTTGATAGGCGTGAGCATGGAGGATAGTCTATTAAGATACTTTTGTTTAGGTTCCTGTCTTTCATAGTCCTCAAGATGTTTTGGGGCTGGTGCATTGGTATAAGGATTGAAATTATCATTGTTTTCAATCACTGTGGTTTGACTAATGTTAGCCATCTTTCCCTCCAAATCGTAAAAGCTTGATTTCATTGGCAAAATTTGATTGTTAGTGGCATTCTTGTGGCGGAAATAAAGCCAGGTGCCCACAGCAATTAAGATGGCACTAATTACCCCAACCGGTATTCCAATTGCCATGCCAATGTTGGGGCTTTTGGACCCTTTGGATACACTAAAATCAGGGTCGGTCGAAGACAGTGGTTCGCTCGTGCTGGAAGCGGTGGAACTTGTTTCAATACTAGAGATATCAGACAGAGGAGCAGTAAATCCAAACCCGTTCACGGGAGTAGTTATTCTTCGACTAGCCTGTCTTGAGCTCTCTTCGCTGTCGGAACTTTCTGAGCTTTCTGGAGACCTAGTAATTGTACTCTCAGGTAGGATTTTTTGAGTGGTAGTTGTAATGTAGATAGTGGAGGTCAGGTCCGAATCCCCTCTAGTCTTGGTAGTAGCGGTGTAGGTTTCAGTAGCCACTCCATAAGCCAAAAACTTAGAGAACTTTATATCACTCATGATGAGTACGCTTCATTTCAAAACCAGGAGATGTGGTACTTTTATAGTTTTGCAGCCATAACTTGAGACAAATCTGAAACAATCTTGTCCTAAATTGGAAGTGCGCGCTTAGGAACTGGTTTGGTAGCTAAATGAAAAGTGGAATCAATGTGTTTACTATTGTTTCTAGACGGATAACTAGTTACACACACAATCTTTGAGAGGACCAAAAACGTAAAAAAGGCTAAATCTCCGTGCAACATGTACTTCATCTAAACGCTTTATAAACTCTGCAAACCCTTGATTAGATCCTTTTGTTTTGCCTGCAATTTATCATCATTGCTTCCAAACCTTCTCAAATCGTTCAAGATTACATCCTTCAACTTGTCGAAGTAGACCTCCTGTAGGAGATTCCGAATAACGTATTCCGAGTTTTCGATTAATTGACCCAAATTGATCAAATGAAATGTCTCTAAATTAGCACCGGTGTCGTTTGAACCAGTAAACTTTTTCGTTACATCAAATTGTCTGGTCAAGTTTCCTGATACAGACGTATTCTTCCCATTGTTCAAATCAAGGATGACGGAACTTGTTAACTTGTATATGTACGAACCAGAACCCGTCGATTCGACTTCGAAAACATGAATGCTATCCCATTTACCTTCACCATTGTCAATTTCTTTCTTGAATAAGACTACCCCAGCAAAACCGGCACTCAACGGCTCCTGGTCCTCAGTATCCCATAAGTACGCAGATGATATTCCCGATTCTTCATAGTACAAGTCCCTGTAAATATCGAAACTCTCGTTTGCCTTGATTTCCAATTGTCTTAATTCGGGGGATGGAAATGGAGCATCTGCGTCAGCAGCTGGCGTATACTTGTTGGACCAGGGAGACCTGTATGAGTCACCATCCCTGTTATAGTCGCAACATAAGTACTGCTTATTATTGGTAGGATCAGAAAGTAGTTTCAAAGGTGTGTCAACAGAAGAAAGAAGGTCTGGAACAAGTTCAGAATCAGGATCTTGTGATTTTAAAATCGTACATAGGCTGTTTAGGTTGGTGGATATCAACTTCGGGTCCAATCTCCTAAGGAGATCGAGGGAGCTGTCGTACTTTTCTTCGTAGGACATTGTTGGAAAAGATAATTCGAGTGCGTGCGTTTGCAGCCGAGTATTGGCATCAGAAAGAACAAAATGACAACAAATCAGACATCATAGGAACTTTATGAAGTAAAAACTATTCTTTATTACATATATTAGTTAGTAGGTGGGTTTTGGTGGTCGTGTACTTGGTTATCAAATTTGGGTCTATTATAAGCGGTTTTTCATCAAGTGTTCACCGACAGCCAGGTTCAATGGTAAGAAAATTACGAGTCTACAAGGAGGGAAACGTCTCGAAAAAAACTGTGACTGGTCCTTGTTTGTCTTTCTAATTCTTAAAAAGTTATAACTACTAGGATTGTTTCTCGTCAAGTAACACCATATTCTTGGTTGTCCTTTGTTCTCAAAAAAGGATAATTATAGGTTGCTTGTGTTACTGCACAAAAAATGTATCGGGCTTGGGTTACTATGAAAGGGGTTGTAGATATTGCTATGGTGCTGTCACAGTCTTTAACAGCATTTTTAAAAAGAAAAAATGCTTAGAGAGTTGTCAGTCACAATTAAGGATAAAACGAACATGAGTTCGTCGTAGAGACTTGATACTTTTTGAAACTGTACAAACCTTTCAAATGATTCTTTGTGATTTCAGAGGTATGTCCTTTCGATGCCAGCTTTAAGCCGGGCTGACTGGAAGCGATGAAGCTAATCGAAGCACGTTTCCCAATAACTAAGTAAAAGACAAGTCAGGAGCTCGGACTTATCAGTAACTTATCGCACACTCTATTAAGGTATTTCGACCAACTATCAAAAGTATAACGTCCGGGATGAATTCATTAAGTCAATCAGATATATGATACCTTTTTTGGTCGCTGTAGATGTTGATGTAATACGACCATTTCCATTCTGTGATTGAATGGTCGGAATATTCCAGTCACTAAACATCCTTAATGGTTAGAGATTTAAGTTGAAGAGCTTTCATGAATGATATCGTATATCTTTCCCCAATTATTTTAACTCTATTAAACTCATATAACTATCATCAACTCATTTGGTAATTTTGACCATAATGAGGGGCATTCAAAATTATCCCGTTTAAAATACCAGCCATAAGACCTGCGACCGGTAAAGTAATAAACCAACCGGCGTAGCACCATATGACCATTCTCCAGTTGACAGATTTAACATCTTTGTTACACAATCCAACAAATACAATAGCACCAACAGCACTTTGAGTAGTAGAGACTGGAATACTCAATTGGGTAGCCATAACAGTGGTAACAGCAGCACCCAACTCGATTGAAAAACCTCTTGATGGAGATTGTAAAATCAACTTGTTACCCAAGTTCTTCATTATTCCATAACCCAAAGTCCAAATACCAATAACCAAGGCAACACCTGCGTAACCCAAAATCCAAACTGGAACTTCAGACTTAGAACCAACAGTGTTAGTCGTCCACACGAGGTAGACTGCAGATAAAGGACCAGTTGCATTAGCAATATCATTAGCACCGTGAGCAAACGACATGGTAGCAGCAGTTAAAGCCTGCAAAAATGAGTACATGTGCTCAACTCTGTTATCATAATATTTGGATGTGCCGTGGACTTTCTTTAAATCTCCACTCAACATGTCCAGCTCACCAACCTGAGAATTGATGATGTCTCTGTTAAAACCGTGGAAGATAACCTGGGAAATTAAGTATGGCCATTGCCTTGGTTGTTTGAGTAAATGCCACCAGAACTGTTTAGTGGTCATGTCTTTAGGGCATCCATCACGGAAAATCCACCAGATATCTTTGGTTTTAACTGATTTGACAGTTTTAACATTTTCCTTGATAACAGAGTTCTTTTCATCTTCAGAGTTTGTGGACAAGTCAATCTTGACTTCTTCATCCAAAGAGTCTTGGTTAGGAAGCTGGTCATCGTATCTTCTACCCTTATAATAGTCCAATACCAATTCGTGCCCTTCTGGCATTGGAGGAATATTATCTGTTGACATAAAGTAAAAGGTTGGTCCTCTCAAGACATCGTAATACCTCAAGGTCCAATCCTGATGAACCAACTTTCTTCTATAGTATGGGTAGAAAAATAATATGTAGATGATACAAGCAACTGCACCAACACCAATGATGGAACCTGCTATTGCACCATCCGATAATGCGTCTAACTTCAAGTTTGGAGAACCCTTCCACACAATTAACATGGTCAAGATGGAGAACGTAATGAACGTCAAAATTGGACCCAAGAGCATTGCATTTTTCAAGGATCTGTCAAAGTTCTTAATTTCCAAGACACCGTACTTAGAAACTAAGAAAATTATAGAGGCAAGAATACCAGACAATACCGGAGCGATAAACCAGGAGGCAATGATTTGAGCAACACCGTTCCACCCCCAGTGCACATTATCAGCTCCTTTTGCGGCTATTCCAGCACCAATAACGGCTCCAACAATGGAATGTGTAGTAGAAACTGGCATACCTATCAAAGTAGCAATGGTTAACCATATGGAGGAACCGACTAATGCACAAGCCATGGTTAACATTAAAACAGCGGGATCACTTTCGAAAATAGTGATATCAATAATCTTGTTTCTAATGGTATCTGAAACCCTTGAACCAACAAGAACAGCACCCAATAATTCACAAATAGCTGCTAAAATCATTGCTTGCCAGTACTTTAAAGATCTTGAAGAAATAGAAGAAGACCATGAATTGGCAACATCATTTGCACCAATGTTGAAGGCATCCAAAAACCCAAAAATCATCGCTATGGCGAAGATATAATCGAACTGATGTAAAGCCATGTTTATGATACTCTTCTGATCTTTAGCTTAGGTTAGTGTAAAAAAAATGTAGAGATCAATGACAGTTTTTATACACTGATTTTTTTCTCCTCATCAAGTTCCATTGTCCATGTGGTACGGACTTTTTAATATCGAATGCCCTATTAATCAATACCCTTTTAGTTGATTATTCGTTTTTTCTTGACACCCGTTGGCTGCAAAAATTCCTTTGCGAAAAGTCCACAGGGCGAGCTCGCGGTAGTCCTAGGCAGCTCCTGGGTCCGAGCACGGCAACCCGTCACCAGCGTTCTTGTGTTTGCCAAGGGTACGATGACTCTTGGCAGTAAAATTTTTTCTTGACTTGGCTACACGTGGGTGTTGCCTAGAAAATGTGCTGTCATAGAAGAGGAGATGAAGATTTGACTTGATTGAAGGTGCATCAGAGTCTTAAACATTAAAGGATGATAGTATAGTCTTTTGATAAGTGATATCAAAATTATGGAAGTTCAAGTCTTGTGCAGCAGATTAAAAGAATGAAGGGCTGAATCTGAATGTTCCCCTGGTCGCATTTCTATTACTATTGTAGTCACATAACCGTTTAAAAGCGTCGCGCGACAATTGGCAGTGTTCTTTATCTCCGTCCGTCAGCTAGGGCCATTAACGTACTGGTTGCCACACCACTGCCATGATATCAATGCGCTGGAAAAACGCACACGTGGGAGAGGAAATGGCTGCGACTACTTCTTGCAACCGGTATTGTTGCAAATGACAAAAAGATTAAAGTTTACGAGATGCAAGGTGAGAGCTATTGGGATGATAATCAATTGGTTACCTCCGTATATGGAGGCGTTCCATTGTTCGGTACGACAAAGAAGACTTTAATCAAAGCTCGTAAGTAGGCGCAGAGTCTTGACATCTTGCGACCGTATACCTGATTTGGTTTAATTATTTTAGGGTTATATTGCTCCTCAGGAAACGTGCTCTACATTCAGACTACTAAGTCATAGGGGTGCTGCCATAGCCGTCCCTACGTCCCTTGGCCTTTTGTTTCTTTATATTTTGTCTTTTCTTTTTATTTAGGGCGACAACGCAACACACAAGAGAAAGAACGGCGCTAATGAAGGTGATACGGACGCTATTTTGTAGGCTTAGTATATTTCATTAGTTTGCTTTCCAATGCAGAGCATGATCCGATGTTGCATTTGGTATATTTTTGAATTTTGTCTCATAAAGAGAATTAAATTGTACCTCTCTCAACGATACCAATGTATGCTTGTATTGCATTTCGGAAGACATTATTCAGAGGATTTGTGTGTAAGAACTGCTCCTGTAGCTTCCTCAAAGTGCCCATAGCAAATATTAAATGGGAACAAAGTGACTTAATTTGTACGGAGAAGATGAAGAGTCAGTATAGAAACAGTGGGATGATACACTATTTTCACTCAATATTGTCTCATTCTTCATATACTGCATCTTACTTCCCAAAGCGGGTTGTTCAGCTTGATACTTCTAACCTCGTGTGATATTTCCGCTAACACTATCTTCTCTCGATTTCGTAGAAAGAATAAAGGTGAATGAACGTCTGGTGAACAGGAGAAAAAGCTTCAAACATTGCTTCACAACTAGCAAGATACCTTCCTAGGCTGCATACACTAAACTCATAAGGTATTGCTTTATACCCAAGCTCCCAATAAGTGAAACCCTCAAGATAAATGAGTCTCTCACTGCAACAACTCATCAGCTTATTCTCTCCCTTCAACTTTCCCGTAAAATCCTTCAATTCTTCAACAATACCTTGAGGCAGCTTTCATATTTCCTTCTTAGGCTTTGCACCTTTCAGCATGAAAAATAAAAGTTTCTTTCTTTATGTACTTACCCTTGCTTACTTAAGCAATCGCACTCGGTTCCGACCCCATCAAATAAAATTCTACAGAATTGTAAGCTTCATGCATTCATTCAAACGTGGGGTCAGTTACAAATTCTACGATCTCGTGTTGGCTACACCGTCTCATCCTCGTATGCCGCTAGAGTCTTCTCTCATGAAGTCAAAAGACTTGAGGAAGCTCAAGGCTACCACCAAAACCACTTTCGAAGGTAACTATTCCATAGATATACCCGGTGTGGAGCGTATAGAGAAGATATTCGGAGGAAGAATCCGTGGAGATACTCGGAGCTCTTCCAGTAGGCTTACAAGGGGAGAACCCCGGAAGATCGCTGGGGTCCTCGTTCCTGACAAGCCCCCAGAACCGGATAATTGCTGTATGAGTGGGTGTATAAATTGCGTGTGGGAAATGTACAGAGACGACATTAAAGACTGGGACCTGAAAAGGCGAGAAGCTGCATTGAAAGTGAACGAGAGAGGGGATGACTTTGTGTGGCCTCATGACTTTCACCCTCCTATCAAAGTTTTAGAAGAAAAGCATATTCCCCAAGAGGCCAAGCAACAGAAAAGAGAAGTAAGTTCTCAAGAGGATCTGCATGATGATGCCTGGAGCAATGTTCCCGTTGCAATCAGGGTCTTTGCGGAAGCAGAGAAGAAAATTAAAGCGAAGAAGGCAAAAAATTCCAGAGCAGTAGATACCTCTCAACAAACATGAAACAAGTTCATATTTAGACTATATCATAGCGGAAAACAAAAGTTCCACCATAAATGCATAATCCAATAGGTCTCACCCTGTTTTTTCCGAGATTTACGTCAAATTAAATATTACTAGTTGTTGTATCAATGATATTTATTCCTTAACTTTAAATAGACCACACATTCATTCATCTAAATCAAGACCCTTTGCCTTATAAAATTCTTTAGCCTCCTCGATCTGATGCAACAATTCTTTGTGCTTTTCCGGTTTGTCTTTGAATGTCAATACTCTGTAACCCAAAACCGCCAAAGAGTAAGCACCTAACGACACAATTCCCCAGAATGGGAGGTAGGGCAATATCTCTTGATGGAATATTTCAGGAGTAGGGATTACTTTAAACCACAATGCTGTGTAAACAGCTACAGCAAAGTTGAGGAACAATAATGCTTCGGTGAACTTGGTCATAGTTACGTGCTCGCGGTGAAGATTGGATAATTTGATGGTTAGTTAAGCATCGAAATTGTTGCGAAAAGGGACGTGTGTTTACAGAAGATTTAATTCAGCCCATGTCTATTTTCAATGTTATATATTACAAATTGTAGTGTCCATTACATCAATGACTCCTGTTTAATTATTTCCGTAACACCTTTGAGCTTTTTAGCTGCTACAGGATCGACTTGTCGTATTCCTGCTAAAAGCTGTTCAGGTGAAGCAGCAGAAAACGCACTCTCTTCTAGAGTGCGAGCACCGCTTCGGGAACTTGCGTTCTGGTTTAAGTATCTGTCATCTTCAGCAGAATCTTCGATTGCATCTTGGAACGTGTCAACTTCCCCCTCTTCTACTTCTTCGTCTTCGTCTTCCTCTCCTTCCTCTTCTTCCTCATCGCCATCCTCTTTTCCCCCTTTCTCTAGGTGATCTTCATCCCCTTCCTCCATCTCTGTTTCATCTTTTTTGCCATCATAGATTCCATCTTTGATCTTGGAAATCTTTAATGTGTCAATAGGCTCTTCCCTTACTAACCGATTGAGCTTATATCTGACAATTCGTCTAACGGTTTCGATAATTTGTTTATTCACCCACCCATCTTGATAATCCAATGTATCCCTCAAAAGGTGTTCTTCTTTTAAAACTTTCTCTATATCTTTGTCGATGATGTCGCCAACTTGGTAGGTAACAGTTCTTGGGATTCTGTCACCAGTGAATATCAAATCTTTTGAAACCTTGAGCTCAAAGGCTTTTCCCGCTTTAACAGTATTTGGAAGGATCTTCTCCTCTGTTGGTTGTATGAGCTTCATCTCAACACCCGAAATTCGGAAATATTCACTTTGGTATACCCAGTAAGAAGAATCTTCCCGTGGGTTAACTCCGTACTTGACATTGCAAAATCTCCAAGGACCATTTTTGTAGATATAAGAAACGTATGGTAACGCTTGCTTCAAAACACGCTTGAATGGTTCGGGAGCTATATCCTCAACATGCTTACGGAGCCATATAGGTTTCACATCAAAGATTTTTCGGAGCCAATGGATCGCATGGAACAAGTCATGCGAGTAAGTATGAGGCACCAACTTTATCTTTTCCAACTCTTCGAAATTTTTTGAAAGCTCAACAGAAGGGCCGGTGGGGATTTCGTTTTTGTTGAAGTCAACAACAAACGTGTATAACTTCAAGGCATTCCGCTTGCTCACAACTCTCAAGTCACCACTACTGGGATCTTTAACCGTAACACTTATGGGATTTTTTGCATACAGATAGTCATATGGAAACCTGTTCACACTAAACAATGGTGGCGGTGGAAGTTGGTGATCTCTGTTTAGATAGCTGCGTTCATCTTTATAGTCTTGGTTATTCATGAGAGTGTTGTGGTCGATAAATGTTTTTAATTGATCGTAATTTTGTACATGGATCAAGTCTTTAAAAGCCTTTGCAGTCGGATTGTTTTTGGTGGTAACTTGGTAATCAGCCATACCTTTGAATGAATGGGTCCTGTTGATGATGTTGACCGGGGTTACCTGGTAGTTCCCTCCTTTATTCTGATTGTAAAGAAGAATTTCTCTAAGTGAGAGATTCTTGTGGTTCGTTGGAAGATTCTTTTTGGGTATAGACACTCTGAGGAGAATCTTTTCGTGGTGACTTATCAGACTTTGTATAGGATGATGGTAGTGGTCTTTTCGAAGGTGAAGTTCGAGCTGTTCTAGTTTATTATTCGTTTCACCTATTGATTTACTACCGGAATTGATAACGTGCAGGATACGATTTTTCCCCCCAAGCATTGAAATTGCTCTGTCGGTGTTATTTACAATGAGTGGAAGTTCCACGGCTGTTACGTGAGGGACATCAAGGGAAAATTCCTCCGCTAAACGGCACATGTTGCTGTTGGTGTAGTGAAATAGAGTACGCGAAATAGATCGCGAAGATGGAGAGGGACCAGTTACAACTACTCAATGGTGAAACAAGTAGGTGCAGAGTTGGAAGTTGAATAAGGAATTAACCCAATCTATGAGTTGATGCATACTGCTTTGGTATTAAACAGGGTGGAGATTCTTTTAAAAAAAGGAGAGAGCTAAAAAGTTGCCTTCAGCCAGATTCGAACTGACGATCTCCTCATTACTAGTGAGGTGCCTTACCAACTTGGCCATAAAGGCTTATTTACTAAAAGTAGACTCCATTGAACATGTTGTTAGACTGTTAGTCTTTTAGTAGCTATCCAATGTTGAAGATAATTAATTATAGTATTTTTGGGGGTGTGTATATTCTTACTTTACAAGATATACTTCTTAAAAGAATGAATCTGATCATGATTCTCCAATCAACTAATTAATTTCAGGTTAATTTCTTCTTTTGTATTCTTTTTCTCATATGTTATGACAAGTCTTGTTGATGCCTAGATTGTAATTCTTAGCTTGCTAGGCAATTATAGTTCATTGTAGGTAATCATATTTCATTGTCTCCAGCAATAAAACATTACTGAAACTAATCATAACGTTATTTCATCGGATATTTGACAGACATATTGGATGTCAGGTACTTTGAAGCTGCTCTTGAACAATTATATGAGTTAATGAATAGAGTTAACCTTCATAGCTAGTTTATATGTATTTTTCACAGCTTTATACAGGGTAACATTTCAGGTACAAGAAGAAATAAGAAAAGTAAATATTGGAAACCAGTGGTCACATTTTGTCAGGCACGACTGGTGAGATCACCAGAGTTCAAGTGGGGCAGGCCATCTAGGGAAATTGGTTGGTTCGAAGCTCAGGGACCTGTCGATGTGTCGTTGAAGCGCACACGCGGAAGGGAGAAGGTTAGAGGAAAAAGGGGGAACACTTTCTTTTCTGGAGAGTTGGTGGGAGATGTAAGGTCATTTAAGATGTAGAATGAGCAGCTACTTTAAGTACACAAGACCTGAAAAAAATAAAAATTCCCGTTATCGTCAGTTTAAAGCAATTCAAGGTAGTGCTTGAAAAGAGACTGTTCTCCAACTCAGTATTTGATCAAGAACAAAGCAGAAGATAATTATTACTTCTCTTTCTAGGAGAATGAAAAAAGTTTTGATATGTTAACTAATGAACCTGTAGAATTCACATAATATCTCACCTACTTTAAAAATTTTCCCTTACACAGGAACAACAAACAAACATGAAATGTTCAAAGGGAATGGAATACTTTTGATGGTGGGAGAAGCACTTACCAAGAATACACTTTTTATTGAAATGCTCAGCTAGGCTAACTTCAACCAGAATAGTTGAGGTTTGCCTCAACCTATTTAGTAATCCTTCGCATCTACTAGAATGCATCGAACGGCCAATGCTTTTCCGTATACAGTCAATCCCATGTAAATTGAACACCCCTCTTGAACAAACGTCGCCGTTGATGGTAATTGAATATTAGTTTTCCATTTTATTTGAAAAGCTGTTTCATAAATAATGGCATTACGACAGTAAGAAGTAATCAGCCATAGCCATGGTGTTTAATGAATGACTAGTTTACCTGTGTTATATAACGTAGACTATATCTTTACAACAGAATAGTTTTACAACTAAATTAACAGATAATCAATAATGAAGATGATTAAGGAAATACCTTAAGTAACCAATGTTGCGAGCGAATGAATGTAGTTTTGAGTTATTGTTATCACGACGCCTTCAAATTTGTATAGTTCGTTAGGTACTGGTAATTTTCATGAGAATTTAGACGGTCGAAGAGTAACTCTGG
Organism: Yamadazyma philogaea; assembly: GCA_003706995.3. Lineage (NCBI taxonomy): Eukaryota > Fungi > Ascomycota > Pichiomycetes > Serinales > Debaryomycetaceae > Yamadazyma > Yamadazyma philogaea. The sequence goes on along the minus strand of PPMV03000013.1, from coordinate 101,536 downwards.
ACTGATCTTCAGCAAATCCCAACATTAATGATAGTGCTGCTGAGAGTATGAAAATGGTATAATATCACTATACATAAAAATAAAAAGTGTGCAGACCTCAACTTTTATGGTGAATATTTTAGAAAGAATGCTGGGATAGGGAGATCCCTAAGATTTGATGAGCAAATCTTGGAAAAGTTGGTCAGTTGCGGTGGTGTGAAACACATAGCTTCATGACTGCGTTTCTCTATCCTTAACACGCACCTCACTCTCGCTGCAACTTAATAATTGCAAAATATCCTCGCTCGTTACACAAAATAAAGTAATTAAATAGAAGCATCTTCGCACAAATTATCAACACAAAACTGTTTTTGTGACCAAAAAACTCCTCAACCGGAAACCGATAAGAAAACTGGCTAGAGTACAGGATAACACAAAAACGGCTCGAACACAACATAATCATACTTTATGAAAACACCCCAGAGCACGTCTAATAGATAAACATATTGTGTACCCAGTTTCAAAGACTCCCTAGTTACATTTTTTGCCCGATTTATTTTGAAATTGACTTAAAATTGGTACTTTCCTTTTTTGCAGCTACAGAATGAACCAGATACCTAGTGAAGAGTCATTGATGACACCCGATGATGCGGCAGTGGCGGCAGTGGCAGCAGCAAACAATGAGCAGTTGCAGCATCATTACTTGCAACAGCATCTTCAACAACAACATCTTCAACAACAACACCTCCAACAGCAGCACCTCCAACAGCAGCATCTACAGCAACACCCTCATCTCCAGCACCAACAACAACATCCTCACCAACGTCAGCACCACAATCCTCCAGTACATCAGTTTAGTGCAGCAGATTTGAGCAATCCTGTGACTACTCACCAGCTTAACCAACATCTTGAGATGCTTTCTCAGGTTAAAGCTGAAGATTTGTTGGAGTCTACCACCAGAAAAGTTGCTCCCAGATCGAGTGACTTGTACAAGATCGGACCCCAGTTCAGCGAGACTAGACACCACCAAGATGTGTATAGTCTGACGAATGACATGAATGTGATGCCTCGAATAAATGCAAGAATTGACCGGGGTTTTGAGTTGGGTGACGAAGGCACTTGGATAGGTTACAAAAGAAATTACTTCACCTTGGTGGCTTCTTTTTCCTTTGATGACTATGATTTCCAGAGATTTATTGACAACAGATTTTATACTTATGAAAAACTGAAAAATGGGAACCATAAAGTGGAGGTGAGTTATTTTGCGATCAGATTGGTTGCGAAATGCTCAGATGACGAGATCCACATTGGGTTGGTACAGCACACTCCAAAGAGAGACAAGGGTCCCCAATTCCCTCCACCAATCTATCCAGCAGTGCCGGGTGATTTACCTGACCATTCAACGGTGAAGGTCTCATCTAACAAGAGAAACACTACCAAGATTGAAAATTTGAACAAGATATTCTACTTCGATAGGGCCGAATATTATCGGAATACAAACTTGGACACCGTAAAGGACATTTCGATACTTAAAAATTACCCCAGTGATTCAATCGCCAGGGTAGCCAGATTTGAGAGAATACAATTTACCTCATCAATTAGAATGAGGGCTTCTGCGGTTGCTGCTAGATACTTCACGTTAAATGTGGAATTGCTTGGTATACTAGAGGATGAGGAGTCTCATATCCAACCTATCCTTCTATCCTCCATAGAATCACCTCCACTTGTCATCCGAGGTCGTTCGCCTTCGAATTACCACGAGAACAAGACCTCGGGGTACAGAGCCATGCAGGTGCCCACAATGCACCCAAGGATCCCACCACAATAGATCTATATACTTTGAGGGAGGTACGCAAACTCGAAGTGGACTGGCTTAGCCCCGAATCATTGAAAAAAATCACGCTCCTTCCACTACTAGTAATTTTATTCTTGAAGTTGTATTATATAGTCCTCGTAAAACAAAAACCTATATGACGTTTCTGCATATACACTGTTTTAAATTGGTATTCTGAACTTTCTAAGTCTCTTAATTTTTGATGCTTGTTTTTGAAGAGTTCTTCATCACCAAGACATTGGCTGAAAAATCCTCGCACTGATGATCTAAGAGCGTTTTTTCTCGACCCCATATTTTCTGAATACGCTTTTCCAACGTCGAATTTTCCCAATAATTTTAGAGCTTTTGCGGTACTGGATACCAGAAGTATAAGAAACAACTCAGGATAGAAAACACAAAGAACAGTAAAAACTTAGGAGCCTGATTTTCTATCGCTCCTTCCTTTTTCAATTATAGTCAGCACCTTTCCAGCATCACGCAGATGTTAGATAAATCAAAGAGTTTTGCGTCCACGGGGCCGACACAAACGCTGATTACCCCTGCAGGTACAACGTTTACTTTGGGTTCTTGGAATATTTTCAATAGCGACAAGAGCGTTTCAGAACGGGTCAATGACCAATCCACTCCATTTGAGCCAGTAAGAATCATCGATAAAGGTTCTCTCGAATACATCTTAAGATCGGGAACAGCAGGTGGCATTGCCGGGAGTGCTGCAAAGACTTTGGTAGCTCCTTTGGATAGGATCAAAATCTTATTTCAGACATCCAATCCGGAGTTTTTGAAGTACCGAGGATCTTCTTCGGGATTATTCAAAGCAGCCAGAGAGATTCTCAAAAATGACGGATTCGTGGGATTATATCAAGGCCACTCAGTGACATTATTAAGAATCTTTCCGTACGCTGCTATCAAGTTTGTTGCCTACGAACAAATCCGGTCCTTCTTAATCCCTAACGATAAACTGGAGACGGCAATACGCAGATTCATGGCGGGATCTCTATCGGGTCTTTCAAGTGTTATACTCACGTACCCACTTGACTTAGTAAGAGTGAGAATGGCGTTCGAGACGAAGCACTTGTCTCACCATACTCATGCTCATGAATATTATGTTCAACATCGAAAAGGCAGACTTTTTTCGACAATCAAGGAAATTTTTAAAGAGAACCCTCCACATAAGCTGTCAGACCCACTGTGGATTAGATATTTCCGAAATAAACTCTCCCCTCTGGTGCTAGCCATTTCAAATTTTTATAGAGGATTTGCCCCCACAATTCTAGGAATGGTCCCTTATGCTGGAGTATCGTTCTACACTCATGACATATTTCATGATATATTCCGGTCAAAGCATCTCTACAAATACGCTGTTCAAGGATCAAGCACTCCAGATTCCAAAATCATCAAGTCGTCCAAATATAAAAAAGACGAAGTGAACTCCAGAGACACTAGGGCCCCTTTAAAAGCTTATGCTCAATTGACCGCTGGTGGTTTGGCAGGAATGTGCTCTCAAACTGCCGCGTACCCATTTGAGGTGATCAGGAGACGGATGCAAGTGGGAGGGGCCGTTGGCCAAGGACAGTTTTTGTCATTCAAAGACACGGCCACTATCATATTTAAAGAAACTGGATTCAGAGGATTTTTCGTGGGGTTGAGCATTGGATATATCAAGGTGGTTCCCATGTGTGCTTGTTCGTTCTATGTGTATGAAAATTGTAAGAGGTTCTTGGGGATTTAGATTAAGAGCGTACAGAATTTGCATGTCTATTTATTTATATTTATTATCGTATATATTTGAATGTATTATGATCACATCAAGATGTTGCTATGTATAAGGTCGAGGTACAGTTCTAGAAGAAGAAGTTGAACCATTTTTTTTTACCAGCTGCTTTTGTGCCAAATCTGGCGTTACTGGCAGTCAAGTCTTTGATTTGGTCTTTGGCATGAGTGGCAGAGGTTTTTAAGCTCTGAGTACCCAACTTGAACCCCCATTTTCTCAATGTTTTCACAACTGGGGGAGTGATGGCTGCGGTGATTGGGAGCCTAATGAAGATAAAAGATTTATGAATGGTGTAGGCAATCACGAATTCGGCGAGAGAAAATTGGGACTTGATGTAGTTGAGCCAAGAAGCCGAATCTATGTGTTCCGATTCATCCGTTTGTTCTAATTCGTGGAGTCTGTCAATTTCCTGTCGTTTTTTCAACTCTTCATCGCTAACTCCGAACCCAAAATACTGTTTGGCTTTATTCTCATAGAACTCAATTTCATCCTTGCCCATGGAATGAACAAGTAGGTAGAATAAGGGAAGATCTATGGCTGATAATCCGAGGTAAATTCCTAAAGCCGAAAACCCGTATTCTTTCATAAGTGCTTTAATTCCCTTGGGCCTTTTGCCAGCAGGATTTGAGGATTGCTTGCTGGTAGACTGTAATCTTTTCCACAAAAGGCTTCTCATTGGGGCTCTCGTCATGTACCTAGCAGGAGAGAGCCTTAGCACTCCGGCCATCGTTCTTGGTAAACGAAGCATGGTATGATGTGATGCGAAATTTATTGGTGATTTTACTGTCACACCTTGCGATTTTTGCAGTCGTTGTGTGTATATTTCATATATTAATAAATAGTTTTTATTCATCTGAACTGAGACCAGTAGGCTTCATCAGCGAATCGCTTTGCTACTAATTCGAGAACTTGCTTGGAATAAACGTCTTCCAAACTCTCGCCTCCTTTCAAAACTCGTTTTTCGTGATTAGACTGTTCTTCTTTGGTCATGACCACTATATTTTGCAAACTCAACTCCTTTGACGGATCCCACCTAGAAAGCGTCAATTTAGTAGAATAGTTGGAGATAGGCGACTTACCGTGGTAAATTTCCTCTAGTAAGTAGCTCACGTCATTCATGGAAATAGGAATCCTTTGATCTAGTTGTCCTATTCTGCTCTGTTGTCCCGCAAGACTTTGAAATATGCTGTCGTAAATTTTGTAGCGATTTTTGCCCTCAATGGGCTCTATGGGGTATTCGGCCACGCTAGTGATTATATATGTGGCAATAGTTAATCCATACATTCCAGGAATGGTGCCGAGAACAGGTAAGATTCTTACTCTGAACCTCTGCAATGCAGCTAACTCGTCCACTTTACCCTTGGCAATTTCTTCTGGGGATAATGGAAGTAACTGAGCCTTTCTCGGGTCTGGTTTCTCTGCCGAAAACACGGTGGGGATATTGGTGGAAATCCCCCGTTTCTTTAATCTAATTCTCACGGATCTCGTCAACGGATCTTCCTCAGTTTTACTGATGTCTCCAATGTTAATTCTCGAAGGATCGGACTTACATGCTGCACCACCCGAAGAAATCACTGGAAGATTGTGTTCATGACAAAAAGCTAACAAGTCCACTTTAGTATCAATATTATCGATGCAGTCCACAATATACGTTGGTTCAAAGTCCCCACCAAAGATCAAGTAATCTGCGCTTTTCTTGTTCCAAAGTTGGTTTCGGACCTCGATATTGACCCAAGGAGCTATCTTAGCCAAATGTTCTTTCAAACATTGGACTTTTGGTGTTCCTACGTCATTTAAGTTAGCTACCGCGTGTCTATTTAAGGAGCTTAGTGTAACCTGGTCAAAATCAATGACCCTGATCTTACCTACACCAGAACGGACCAACATAGTAGCAGCCCACGATCCAACACCACCAGCACCCACCACAACGATATTCTGTTTCCTGATTTTTTCTACTCCAGCTTTACCCAAGAACGCATAGTTACGAGCGAGCTGCTCTTCGATCAAGTCTTCGGGGTACAGAGCAGTAGGTTCCACGTCATCTTCAATTTTTAGAGAATGTTCACGGTTTCTCAAGTAATAATGAACTAATTCCGTGACCAAAGCAGTGCTTACGGCGGTGGCCAAGCAGATTCCCCAATAGCTTTTGGACATGCTACTTTTTTACTTCGCGATGAGATGAGGCGATATACGAGCTTATAATGGGGTAATTTAGTACGGATGCAAAATCATATGTTCATTAAAGATACTACAACTTGGACTGGCCAGTCCTTGCAACAGTCGATTTAATCAAACCATTTGGATCTGGAGATGGGTAGAAAAGATCATCGTTACCCTTGATACCTTTCCACTCTAAATTGAATAAAATATAGTGCTTGTTTGGTAAAGAGTACAGGACCGTAGCGACCTCTTTAGCCTGTTCCAAAATAGAATGACTCATATTATACATAGTTGCTTGGACAGAAGGGGAGTTCTCCAAAGCAAAAGTTTCTAACGTGATCTTTCTTGCAATATCATAAGTCTTGTCGAACACTCCTTTATCGGAGAGTGAGAACACCTTGTCTAAGCTATCGACATACTTTGGGTCATAAACCCAAGAAGCGTCAACATCGGTGGACAATATTCTATCTTTAGTGGGCTTCAAAGTGGTGTAATCGCATACGTTGTAGCCATAGAACATTGATCCAGTGGACTTCAACACAGTTAAGTCCTTGATGGAGGAAGTGATTTTCAACACGTTACCGGCTTTAGTATAATCCAAAATAACCCTACGGGTTTCTGGGCCTTCATGTTTAAATGAATGGGCGTGTAACTTACCTTGCACTTCGAACTTCGTCCACTTAGCCTGAACAATTTGCACCTCGATACCCGACACATGGGAGTACTTGGAGGTGAAATGTTTAGCTAAATGAGCAGCAAAGCGCTCAATGGGCCACACATCTGAAGTTTTGGCTTCAACTAAGATAGTATTCTTAATGGTATCGGTTGGAACAATTGGTGAATTGTCAGCTTGTGTATAGGAGACGTCGAAATCTCCTCGCAAAAGGACTTGGACATTTGCTTCTAAGACATCCTGGACCGATGGGTTCGATTTGTCTTTCTTGACTTTCAAGAATTTAACATTGCCTTTACCGTAAGAGGAGGATATTAACTGAGACATAGGGATTGTAATTAAGTATGTTATGGATCTGCGGCCTTTATATAATTTTCCTTATCATCGCGGCTTATCTCTTCGGGTACCTCCGAGCTAATTGAGTAAGTCATACGATTAGCCTCCGGCAAAGAGGAGGAAGCAACCTAGGAACGAAATGGTAGTTGTGAAGAGAATCGGTGATACGTGATATAGAACAGTATAGTTTTGGGCGAATGACCCAAGTTAGACATGTGGCACGGGAGATACTGCGGCTCTCGTTTAATTGTTGCAAATAAATTTAATAGTTGATGAACCGGCTGATGGCATATGGCAAAGGAAAAGGAAGGCTTCGAGCGGAGAAGCTTTTCTCACCTAAAAGGTAGAAAGCCAACCAACACAATTCATTAGATAAAGCATTACACACCAATGGCATCTGGTATTACGGCACTGGTAATTTCCAAACCGGAGTAGCGGTCTTGGAGTAGCGGTTTTGGGGAATGCATAAGGAAAAAATGGTTTAAACACTTATATGCTGTATACTTTTTTCGACCCTGAGATATATGGACGGTTGAATAGGGATTCTGAGATGTAATCGAATATATATTAGGCCCTTTCGAACATTACTTAGACTATTTACCCGCTATTGGAGCCCTTATCTGGTATACTATCAATTGGCGTGGTATTTGACTCTTTGCTATCTTTTGTCAACACTGGATTCAAGACATCTTTGGTAACACTTTGCGGTGCTACATCAAGTTTTTCCAAAATATTAGCGACTTTTTCTGTCTCTTGCTTGGTGGATTTAACCTCCTCGATATCAACAATATCCGAAACATCACCAACTTCAGGTTCAGAATCTTGTTGGCCATCATGGTGGTCTTCGTCTTCTGGTTCAGCAAATCGAAGACTCTTTCTCCTCTTTGTAGTGTCTTCACAGTCAAAGCTTATAGCACTGGTATTTGCGGTGGTGTCATCATCTCCTTCACCATCGAACACCAACTCAGCTGTTCTGATCCACCTCCTTCTCCTGGTGTACTTGCTGTAAGAGTCTTCAGGACTGGGTCTTTTCCATGTATTATCGTAGTAGATGAAACCTTCGTCAGAGGCCGGGTTTGCCGTAGTCTTGTTTCTCTTACCGGGAGCCAAGGATATAGCTCCGTCGTTGGTTAAGTCCAACCTCCAGGTCTTATCAACCCATCTCCATTTGGCGTTATTCATCGACAATTGCAGGCTTTGTTCCTGACCGAACGAATATTGTTGGTGATTTTCTGGATTTGGTAGTTTGAATGAGTCAATCGAGGAAGACTCGTTCAAGAACTCATCGGTCCAGGGGGTTCTTTCGTAGGACAAAAGGTTTGAGGTCCAGCCAATTCCCAACCACCTTCTCTGGTTTTCATAGATAACATAGGTGAATCTAACCGGTCTATTCCCTGAGGAGCTCAAAGGATTCAAAGAATGGCCGGCATTTTTTTGAACTTTGGCAAATGCAGCTGCAAACAACGAATGGTTTCTTTGTTTTGAAAAATCTAATCCCGTCAAATAAAAGAGTATAACCCGAGAGATCTTCAACTTCCAGATCATCTTTCTGGTGACACTCATATATGCTGAGTGGTAACTCAACAAGAACAAACCAAAAACAAGAAGGATTGTCCTGGGAGTGATCAAGAGAAACGTTATAATCAAGTAGATCGGGGTTAAAAATACAGTGGTGAACAACAATCTTTTGATGTCGTAGGCTGTCAACGACATCGAAATGATGGGGTCTAAAAGTCGGTCCGCCTTCAAGCATGTGTTGGTCAAAGCCTGTACCACCTCGTCAAGAGAAGGGTGCAAGTTGTCATCCTCCAAGATCTTGTTGTTCAAGAGTGCATAGAGGGTGATAAATCCCACAATTATCAAGTGACCAAACCACGTCACCAACAGCTCAAAGTAGAGCACCACGAGCGAGTAAGCGCAGATCAACACGATGTTGACCCAGTAGTCATCATTAGTCCATGTAATCACCGACAAGAGCTTATTCACGATAAGCAAGTAAGGATAAGCCCTGATGAGGGATTTGGACACTATAGGGGGAGTCGACAGTAATAGTGGAGACGACTGTGGGGAGGCAGCGTACTTGGAGTCAACTTTGGAGGTATTTGTAGATGAAAAGTTTGCGGTTACTTGGGGTACGTCTCCCTCGGAGTCTCCTTTTGACTTAACCATAGGAAGCAATGGAAAAGGTTTGTAAGAAAAGACGGGGGTAGTGAGACACCGGGTTTGAAAAGAAACAGAAGAGTGTTTTTTTTTTTTAATTCCGAGTTGGTCTGATGGGAACAACAATTGGTTATAGCAAAGTTGGGTTTTTAGTCTCAACTCTCAACTTTATTTTCAATTCTCAATTTCGCTGTGATAATTGTTTAGGGTGGGTTTTTTCACATTTTGGTCGCACCATGAATTTCTCCAAGGTTCTAGCAAAGGAAATCAAGAAACGCAAGCATGGCAAAACTGGCGGGGAAAAGAGGCGAAAAGTAGAAGAAAAGGTTGGAAAAGAAGATCCAGGGGCCAAAAGAGATACGTCAGTTCCCGAAGTGACCATATCAGCTCGGACAGAATCAAGAGAATCCGTGCCAAATTCTCGCTCATCGTCCGAAGTGGGGGAGAAACACCTCACGCAACGGCTGCAAAAAAATGAGGGCTGCGATAGTGCTGCCCGAATTGCCAAGTTGGAACGGTATAATCGGCAGAAGGAGTTGGAGAAGAACGCGGATCCCACCGTTATTCTTGAAGATATCTCGAACCCTTCCCTAAAACCTAAACTTCTAGTGCAACTTCGCATCTTCGTTAAGCGTGTTCTCCATCAATGGCAGGAAACTGCTTCCTCCGACTCAGAGAAACAACTCTTGTTCGAGACGAAAAAGGACATAGTCGCCCTCTTGTACAAGCTTAGAACTAATGGGTTACCGGACGATATGGTTGTCTCGCTTAGTACCATCTGCTACTATCTTCAGCAGCACGATTTCAAACGAGCTACTGAAGCATATATGAAGCTTAGTTTGGGCAATGTGGCCTGGCCCATTGGAGTGTTGGATGTGGGGATTCACGAGCGTAGTGCCACGCTGAGGATCTCCAGCGAGAATGTGGTTGGATCAAACATTATGATCGATGAGAAGACTAGAAGATGGATCACCGGCATCAAGAGGTTGATTTCATACTGCGAGAAGAAAAGTGGTAGGTGAATGTGGCGGGGAGCAAGCGTGAGCGTCTAGAGGGGCAATAGAGTAGATCCCGGGACCAAGTAGAGCCCTAGTAGAAGGCTATGTAGATGATAATGAAGGTAACGAGTGAATTAATATGATTATATGTAGGATTATCATTTCATACGAAAGCATATTGTTTTGAGAAACCCTCTAGAAGAATAGCTAGGGTGAAAAGATATGATGAGGCAAACTGAAGGACAAGTCTCAAGGATTTCCCTTCTCAGAACTGACGTTTTCATCACCTTTGTGATTTGAAACCACTCATCATCTCATGGGACTTAGTGCTACATACACTGAGACTTTAGGGCTGAGGCCCTCACAAGTGACTGCGGCAAATTCGTCCTTTTTCTTCATCGCATTCACAAAAATTAATTTTCAGCTACACATAGTTTACCCAAGATGGCCGTATGTATAGACCTCTAGGCGAGTGAACCACTGAACGTAGGGACTATTCGTGATGAATCCGGAACATACATGTGCCGATATAATTTTGGGAGCAAAGACCCCAATACTCGGCTCACGAATCCCCTCGCTCTACGCCTGCTAGATGTCCCACTTCTTCAATACTAACTGATACAGAGAGAAATCAAAGATATCAAAGAGTTCGTCGAATTAGCCAGAAGAGCCGATGTTAAGTCTGCTGTTGTCAAGGTCAACAAGAAACTCAACGCCAACGGTAAGAAGTTCAAGCAAACTAAGTTCAAGGTCAGAGGTTCTAGATACCAGTACACTTTGGTCGTTAACGACGCTGGTAAGGCCAAGAAGTTGCAACAATCCTTGCCACCAACCTTAGACATCAAGACCTTGTAGGAAGGATATGTATAATTACACTAGCTAATACACTTACAGCACCTGACAATTGTAGTGAATTTTGTTTTTATTTGTGATTTATATGTTTAATGAGGTATGTAAATATGAATATCGTCGATACTGGATTTATCAGATGACATCTTCCATCTCATCGTCATCTTCCTGCTCTTCTTCCTCGTTTTTGACCGCTACTCCAGCCTTCGCAGCCCGTTCGGCATCTCTAAGCTTCTTGTATTCTGGTTTCAAATTGTATTTGGAAGTGTATGGTCCCTTCTTGATCAAGTTGGCAATGGATTCAAGCGATTCTTTCAAATAAGACTCGGGCTGTCTAGTTCGTTCTCTTAATCCTTTTATAGACCAGTACTCGTACTCTTCAAAAAGCCTGAAAAGAAGATCTAATAGATCCTTTTTGGGCATCCTGATCGCCCTTCCTTCGGCTCGGTTCTTATTGACGTTTGTTCTAAGGAACACAGAAGATCTGTTCTTGAAAGAAGGTCCAGCGTTGGCGTGGGACACTCCGGGGATTTCATCGAGTAGCACCACTTTCGGTCTCTCCTTTTCTCGCTGAATCGTGTGTTTTCTACTGGCGTATTCTTTCGCCTTTATGTCATTTATCGACGGCCTTATTTGGCAGTCGTGGCAGATCTTGCCCACCAATGCAGTTTTCTTCGGAATTGTCTTGACAAACAGAAGCGAGTCATTCACCGGTGCAGAAGCAGGAGCTCCATAGCGATCAAACCTGCTGCTTCGGTAATTGTCATCATCATCTTGTGGGGCTTCAACTGGGGCGTCGCTGCTTAACTCTGTGTTCTCTGCTTTGAACTTAGTGAGGTTCTCCTCCGAAAACACATAGGCATTCTTCACTTGGGTATTGAGAACAGAGAGGTCATATTCCTGGGGTATATCATCATTGGTGGTAGATTTATCTAGCACAAGCTTTACCTCTAGCTTCTTTTGACCGGACGGCGTAATATTGTTCTTGATTCTGACCCGACCAAGTTGCTTCCCCATGAGATTCTTGTCATGCCATCTTGTGGCCAAATATTTGGGGAGCTTCACGAGCCAGATTTTCTGGTTTCCATTGGTAAAGTTCATATCTAGTGACTCTCCCTGTTCGAGGTAATCTTCTGGATCGGAGAGGAGTTCTGGTTCCTCAGACTTGATCTCTTCATTTTCCTTTTTACTCTCCTGCTTTATATTCATCTGAGTTCGGGGTTTTACAATACGATATCGCGCATTATAATTTTTCACTTTGCTTTATTGCGTGGAGTTCAGGTTTATCTGCTCTCTAGGAATTCAGGCTTGAGAGTGCATTGACTCAAGAAAAAAAGTGAACATATAATAGGATACTATACTGTGGAATTTGTGCTTTTTTACTCTATTGTTCAACAGTTTTTGGAACCAAATTTATGGTTATTTTGACCTAAAGGTATGATTGAATCTACGCTTACCCCAATAATTGTGACCAAGCCCATCTACGTCTCTCGAGAAAAATGTGGGTACTGCCATGGTAAGAAAGCTGCAAGGTTCTCTACCATATATACAGAGGAATCGTTGAAGGACTCGCCGTCAGAATCGATCACTTGTGGTATGGACGTGCAGTTGATGTCAAGTTCTGATTACGATGAATTCATAAACATGGGGTTCAGAAGGTCTGGTACCTTTCTATACAAGACGGACATGTTACGTAACTGTTGCCGTTATTATACTATCCGTACCAACATGTCGCAGTTGAAGGTGGAAAAGAAACATCGACAAGTGGTTAATCGGTTTTTGAAGGCTATCGGCGAGGAGGATACCACAAGGAGCCGCTCTAAGCATAAGTTTGACTTGCACATACTTGCTGAAGCGGAGAAGAGAAGCTCACGGTTCCATACCAGATTCGAAAAATCCGAGTTTACCAAGGAGAAGTTTGAATTGTATAAAAAGTACCAAGTCAAGGTGCACAACGATGATCCACTGGACATTACCGAGCTGCTGTTTACTCGATTTTTATGCGACAGTCCGTTCTCAGAGGAAGAAATACAAGGGAGCGATGAAGAGTGGGAGTACTTGAATCGTTGTATGAGCGATCAAGGAACCAGATCAGCGCCTATGAGAATAGGACCGACCCATGAATGTTACTACCTTGATGACAAGCTAGTAGCTATTTCTGTGATGGATTTTCTACCATCAGGCATCTCATCTATATACTTTATATGGGACCCGGACTATGCCTATTTGTCTCTAGGCACACTTTCTGGCTTGCGAGAGATTCTTCTACTAGAACGCCTTGGACTTGACTACTACTATTTGGGCTATTATATAGAAGACTGTGATAAAATGGTCTATAAGGGCAAATTTGGTGGAGAAATTTTGGACTTGTGTAATGAAGCATACGTGCCTCTTTATCGGATCAAAAATGATATTCAGAATAGCCGATTTTTTATGATGGGAGATAAAAATGAAGACAAGGAACCTACCATGAGCTTCAAATACCCCGGCACTATTGAAAAGAAAGAGAAAGATTCAAGAAGAAAGTTCTTCAATATTGCAAATGAGCTTTATACCAAGAAGCTTGTGGAGGATTCCGAAAAGTTAGCATCTACGATAACGTTAGTTGACTTGAATAAATCGGATTTCCCTCACGTGTTTCCTGGGATGATGCCTATGCATCAATTGAAGCTGCTCATGGAAGTCGAGGCCCACGATTTCTCAAATATTTGCACAGCAAATCTTTTCGATTACCGTACGGGTCAAATGAAAAGAAGAAAAAGGTTTGGAGATATGTCTCAGGAGGAGAAATTAGCCACTGTAAACGTCATCAGATTATTTGGGTATACGAGATTAGAGAGATTGATCATTATTATTTACTAGTATGATTATAGTTATTTATTGAGTCAACGCTTAATGAGGTTATCTGAATTTGCGATTTTTAAGCAGAGGTTATTGCTGGGGGTTAACAAAAAAAAAAAAAAAATCCAAACAGCGTACTATTGCACGAGGACATTACAGATATTTTTGTAGTAGACTTTGCATGACTAACAAGGTGGGACCATCTCTTCAAAAATCAAAATATTGAAGTCTTCAGTACACCAATGAAGGAGCATGCTACTGAAATCTAGAGAATATAAACCACAAGAGACAAGAAACGATCATGCTAATAAAAGACACCAGAAGCCACACATTAGAGTTCCCGCTGCTGCGATTCTTCATGGGGGATCTCGAAAGGATAGAGATGTCTTCGAATCAGCAGAGAAATTCCGTGCTTCACTAAAACATGTTTCCAGCAGACAATCGAATTATCCAACTCATACCTAGAGCTGATCTCCATAATTTGTTTTAGAGACCATTACTGTGAGATAGTTGTAAGACATTTTAACAGGAAATGCTTTAACTATTAAGTTGCACTACTATCGAGCTCAAGGCGATAGCCAGTCACTTCACTTGTAAAACCCCCGAAATTCGTACTTCATCAATAAGTTTATCAGAGCCCATATTTACTAAAAAGGTCACACAAACAGGTTTGGGAGCGGTATTTCAAGAGCTTTCGTGATGAGAGAAGAAAGCAGCAACTTTAATTGTATGAGAACTGAGAGAACACAAATCCTGACACTGTTTAAGATAAATACCTTATACTTTGAAACCATTTCAAACGTGTCCCATCAAATTCGTGAATGGGAAGGTTCAGTGGTGCTTGGGGTACCCGAAGTATTCGCCCCTTCCCCATATGCACCAATTCTAAAACAGGCAGATCGAGTGCGATTGGACGCATTGGGAAATTTGCAGCCATCAATTTTGAAGGGGACTTCCAATGCTAGGGAGAGACAATAGAATGCTCTTAGTGAACTGCTGAACGAGACTTTTTAACCTCCGAATCAAGGGGCGAATAGATTTTCAAAAACTCTTGAGACCTACAAGTCGTTACCCAACAGTGTGCTCTATATTTTTGTAGGGTCTTGATTTTCCTTTGGACCCAGCGTGGCAACAAAAACAGCATGATGGTAGGCCTGATTTTCACACTTTACTGAAACGCTAGTATTAAATATAATCCCGGTAGGCTACAGATATCAAAGTCTGTTTAATGAATTTCTCAGCTTGTTTGACAGAAGGGCTGTTATAAGAGAGTAATCCAAATTGGATGAATGAGAGTTGGAAACAAATAAAAGAATTAAAACGAAGACGGAGACGGTAACAGAGACAAAGGGTTTACACTTCTTAGCTAATATATATAATATAAATCTTTTACCACGATTAAAGTCTAGACTAGCAGATATTCAAAATTTAAGGGCTCAACCAAGGGCTCAAAACGAAACTGGGCCTGCACAAGAAGAGACTTGGTTTTGAGCAAGCGAAAAAAGTCTGAAATCTACGAGAAGCGATTGTAACTGAGCAGGGTGATATGGGAGCATGGGTGCAGAAGGGGTGCACCAGGATGCTGAGGCTCCAAACCGAGTCAAATATGCAATGTGGACCTCGTAGGTTCCTAATCGACAGAGCTCTTGCTTCAAGTTTTCTTCCTTCGCTGTTACACTTTGGTCTGAAGTATGGGACAGACGAATATTACTGGACATCGACTGTGCCTGCAATTTTGTAAAAACTTATAAACATGTACAATGGTCGTGGACGTTCAAACCCAATTTCCTTCCCGATAGTGCACACATTTTGAAGCTCTGCGTACACTTCGCATGGGAATTGGATACATAAAAGTCAACTTGCGAGCTTGATTTGGAAAGACTGGCTCATCTCTCATTGGGGTCGATCGTAGTAAATGATGCGCAGCTAACAACGGAGGCGGACCTGCCCCACTATTGTTTGATTCAACCACACTAGAAGATTATGCAGGACTGCATAAGTGATAAGCGAAATGCGAAAATTTCCGACTTGAAGGACATGTGGTGAATTTTTCTATATGCGAAAGAGCTCGACAAAGGACAAGCTAATGTTAAACGTATATTAAAAATCCAAGCCATAAGATAGTCAATGTTACCGTAACATGGAAACAAGCTAGTGCATAAAACAGAATAAATAAATAAAATAAATGACCCGTGTAAACAGAGCTCCAGAAAGCTATTGCTTGAATTGTTTCTGGGACTCATACCTTAAAACTTTAGCGCAGACAGTTCACTGGTACAATGAAACCAGTATTATTTACGATGATGCCAGACCGGCTAGTCATGATCATCTGCCAACACATATGCAAATCTTGGAATCCCCATTTTGAAACAATGGTGTAAAACTTTTCCGGCACCAGAAAGCTTATGGGAGATTACCCAGTTTGAATACGCCAAAACATCCACCATGAATACCACCAAGAGTGGAGTAACCACCAAGAAGATCATCGAGAGAGCAAGACGTATGATGATTTCATATATTACACTGACACTTTGGATTGCCAACATTTGGACGTACGGATTCCCTATGGATGAAAATCTTATAAACTGGAGGGTTCCCGTTATATATAATTGAGTCAATTAAGTATTTTTTTTTTTTTTTGAATTACCACATATAATCCCGATATGTGCAACCCGCACCAAAACCCCTAGATGGGCAACGAGATCCGGTCTTCCGGAAGCAAGCTTATCGAATCAAGGGGTGGTGCGAAAAAACTGCACCCTCTCACAGCAGTATCAGCTTGATATGTCGTTACATGATCGTAAAAGAATACAATGAGGCGTTGAAGGCTAGTCCTTTTGAGATAACGCTAATATGAATTTTAAGTAGATTGTTATTGCAAGACGTGCGCGATTTAGACACCTGAAAAGGTTGCGCCCACATCCTTTAACTACTTAGGATTTTAAGACTTGTAATGTACCGTAATAACTGATTAAAGCGTGGGATATGAGTTATGCACGAGGATCAGGTGGTCGGAAGGTGCACTGAAGTGTGCATGAACCCGCTTTCGCATCTGCAAAATCACCCTGAACTATCTCTACGATATATTCTTATGTGAACTTATGAATGAGAATATCTGCCCTCACCACAATAGTCGGGTAGCTGGTGAAGTCAAACGCACTATCTCCACACATGGTTGCAAATTGAGTACATATTTTGGCTGCGTTTGTATCGCGCATACTATCTGACCGAGGCAACCGTACTTGAAAAGATTTGCACCCGATTGTTCCTTAAAAGACCGAGGGTATCGGAATAAAGTAAAAAGAAAATATAATCTAAAAACAAAGAAATAAATTTGTTTTTAGATTATAACAAGCTCTTTTTACAGAAGCGGTAAGAATAAGGTCTGTTGCCCTTCGCTCAGAATTCACTTAAAAGTTAAGAGAGCGGGCCGTGTATTTACACAAGGCCGGTACGCCCGATTAGTGCAACAAGCAACCAATATACTCATAGTCTTCGCCAGAACTCTCAGAAATTTCGGCTATATGGTGTGGTTTCAAATTGACTTGCTAATGGTCCCAAGGGAAAGGGTTTTTGACTGCCTGTTTACAAGAAAAACCATCCACAAACTCGGCTGATACTACACAAGAGTAGCAAGGATCAGCGCGGATCCTTGCAGCCAAGAATAAAAAAAAATAAAGTGCTGGTGCAGGCCCTCACACAGGGTGCTTCCTAGTACTAACCACGGAACATTCATGTTGCGTCTGCTCAGCTACTACCCGGGAGCCCCTTACGGCCGGCAGGCATTCACTCGTACCATCTTTTTATTCTCGGCTTTTGATCTCAATGCCATGAGAATCCACACACAACTCTGCTAATTTTCAAGACCTAACCCTGATGTTGGTATTCGCACACCACTACTCGCTGCCTCCAAATGGGTAGGGAGCAGAGGAAAAAGAATTACCAGAAATACTGACTGCGTCAATAAAACCTAAAAATTTTTTCTCGAGTTTCTCAAGTGAACGAGTACGTTGAATTGAACATGACGTGAACACAACAACCGAATGATGATCTTTGCTCAACCTTATCTACATTACATGATCAACACTGATTATAAATAGCGATTCTGATTGCCAAAATGTGGGAGCCTACATGAAAGTTTTGACTCTCTGCCCACTGGCCATTGTTTGTCACGTGACTAATTTCGTATATTTGAATACTAACTTATAGAGATGGGTAGAAGGAGTAATAAGGCCCCATCACTCGAATAATAATCTTTCATTTGAAGTTCACACGGAGTTAATTAAGGTAACTAATACGTTTGAAAGCGATAGGTCGGATGAAGGTTGTAATTGGAGGAAAAGTTAATAGTTATTGTCGGCTGAAGTACACTTGATACTCAGAAAATTACAGCCTTTCGAACATGGTACCCGGAGCCAACTTGGATGCACCTGATTTTTCTGGGGCAGGTAATCCTCTGTTTAAGTATTTCCTCTAGTCTCTGATGAACTGAATATCTTTCAAGGTTTTCACGGTGCTAAACGAAATTACTATAAATCTGTGAATTGAGGAAGAGATTATATTTAACAGGTCTATTATTTGTACTGGTTTAAGAATCACGAACAATGTAGTGTTATTAACCAAAGAGGTGATTAACGGGTGCAGTCAATGACTGGGCCGGTAAAGAGCACCTGAATGACGTACGCGCTCAAGGTTGTATGCCCACCACAATTGGAACAGTGCATAAAACTTTGAATCCATTAAAACTTTTGTAAATTCTCTCAAAAGATCGGTTTATGTAAGGCTTTCCCAAAAGACCCAAGTACATACTAATTCCCTGTCATCGTGGATGATCGTAATGTGACCTGCATCGTATGTTCCTCCTCCGCTATGAATATGTGACAAAATCAATTAATGAGCTTGTACTCCGCGATCGGAGTGAGATACGATGTGATACGGACCCGCGATCGATTTCGTGCAGGAACATCGAGTTAGATGGGGGAAACGCTATATTCGAGAGACCAACAGCTCTTGATCTTTTTTTACTTGATACTCTTCAGGTTTCATGACACGAGCCAGACACCAGCTCTTTCCTCAACCGAAAGTATGTCTTAAATGTCATAGGTATTCCCCCAAGCCGCCAAGTCTAAGGTAGCAATGGTTGCGAAAAATAATACTTTGTCATGGGCCAAGCTTACTCTCAGTCTTCCCCAAATTCCGTAAATTCAACAATTTTGTCTTCAGTGCGTGGTTTATGCTTTAATACACCATCATTGAAAGCTTGTCGTACCTCTATTGGAAGATACCAATGCTTCCTTCAGATAGTAGGCACTTTCAACTCCCCAATATTTGGAAGAAACTAACTCCTCTCAAAACCTTTTTAGAGTACAATACGCCCCCAGCACCAGTGAACTCAATGCTTTAATTCTCAAGGTTCGTTCCGTAGTAGATTCCCAATGGCCTCTCCACCCAGATTTCTCTCAACTCTCATTAATTCTGACTAATCGCAAAAATCTTCGCTCAAACCACTCTTTAACTGCGAATTGGCACCGACGTGATAATGGAGCCGGAAGCCAGTTTTCGTTCGGAGGTTGAATTCGTATACTCAGAGGAAGAGATCAATCGTAAAGGAAACACTCTTCCGATATGGAATATTCTTCCCTCATATACTATGCATAATTTCACTCATTATCAAGATATCGCGGATCCACCAGCTTATCACCCTCAAAGTCCAAATATTCCTGAATCCCTGGTAGATTCCATCATATCTCCTGCGGGAATAGAATCAATAGATGTGTCAAATGTTACCACACATGAAAACACCATCAATGGGGCTACCAGTTCGTTTTCTGACTCTTCGAATCTAGGCTCAACCCCGATACAAACCCCGGACCCCCATGTTACGTTGAATGATGAAGACACTACCCTGAACTGGCAGTCTAGTATCTTGGATAACATTCACAAACTTAATAACATGTCAGAATCGGGAAACTCCTATTCCGATGCTATTAAAATTCAAACATTCTTCACTCCATACGTCACCAAGTTTAATGAAAAACCTACTGAGTTTATAGATCCTAGTAAATTCGAGTACAAAAGTGGCGACACCATACATGGATATATGGTAGTACATAACACCAGCGATCAGATAGTTCCTTGGAAAATGTTCTATCTTCTTTTCGAGGGCACCTTATCCATAGGCGGTCAACGCAAAAACTTTCTTCAGATGTTTGATTTTTCCGGGAGTTATCAAAAGGGAACCCACGTGAATCGACTAGTCACAGAGTATAGAAACGCCAAAAGGTGCCCTCGTACTTTAGACTATGAGAACTGTTATATTTCCCTTTGGGGTGAGACTATACTACCCAATGCAAAACATAAGCGGTTTTTCTCCTTCAGAATCCCCCAATCGCTTCTAGATGATGCATGTCCTAGTTACACTCTCAGGACCCACCTTTCACTACCTCCTTCCATAGGGGATGTTCAGGACTTCCACATTATGAACACTTCCATTGAGTACAATGTGATTTGCAGATTTGTGGGAAAGGCCTCAGCATACCGCTTTAACCCTGGAAAAGAAGATGCCGTGGTATTCAATCAAAGGGGTGACGAGTACGTGATCATGAAGGAACACAAACGGTCCATTAGAGTAATTGGAGGTACCTCACAAGCGAACCCTGACTTGCGACTTTATCAAGATTTAGCTTATTCCAGTATGGTGAAGCAGATTGACGAGCGGATCCAGGTTGGCCACAAACTTGCCGCAATTCATGAAAGCGGTATTTTCACGGAGCTTAGCGCCGTTATCAAAGAACTAGAGGCACAAGTTGAGAGAGACAATGGCGGGAAGTTACAACAATTATACGTGCGTACTGAACGTGAGAAGAACCCACTTCCAAAGCCTATTGAGTTGACAGTTAAAGGAAACAGCTCCTTCATTAAAAAAGTACCTCCTCTCACTCTTGTTTCTCCAGAAAATGTATATGTACTCCCATATATTCCTCCAAAGGAGAAAAGACTGCGACCACTTCCGGATATGAAACTTCAGATCCCCATAAAATTACTTTCGGCATCTACGGCCCCTTTCAAGCGAGTTCTTGTAGATTTATGTTGTTTGAACATTCAGTCTGACCGTCATATTCCTATTGAGTTGAATCATCTGGTGATATTCAAAAACAATCGTCCGGACGATTCATTTTTTCTGTCCACCGATAATATCATTACCAACGTGACCAAGGTGTTCAAGAAAAAATTTTATGAGATCAAAGAGATTTCTCGAAAGACAGATGTAGCCAATATCAAATTGGAACTTTCTCTTTACAATGGTATCGGGAACCTCGCCACATTGAATCATAAGACATTGAATTTGACAGTTTTCGAACCAGAAATTGAAGAGAACAGCGAAAAAATCAAACTTCCCAGATGGAATAAAGTTGACAACTGTTTTGTATCAACCTTCAACGTTGTTCTTGACATGCTCAAGGTGTCAACGAAGGGAGAAAGAAATGCTGATCCTTTTGACACATTTACTTTAGTGCCCGATTTTCAAAGTTGTCATTTGGTTCGCCTTTATTATCTCAAATTATACTTTGAGTTTCAGCATCACCATGTACTTCTTCATCTCCCAGTTTCTATAGTTAATAACTAGTTCAAAAATTTAACGTCTACTTATACTTGCCGATTTACCGGTCTTAAGTTCGAGGATTCACCCCATTTCCTATTGTAGCAGATAACTCTCAACCTCAGAAAACAATACATGGGCATCAGCTTCTATCTCCTCTCTTCATAAAAGTGAATTTTGATGTCAACGTAGATGATTATGAACTGATTTGAATACATGCCCATTAACATGCCTGCGAATAAAATCCTGAAGATAGGGCCTACCGAGATTATCGCAAATTAACCTCAAGCCAAAGAAATGCTTCTCATCTAGGAATCAATTGGGGTGTTACTAATTGAGCATTAAGTACAGTCAATTTCAATAAAAAATGGTGCTGAAGGCCTCGACTCCGCATTTGATGTACATGATATTTTTGTAGTTTCTGAGACTATGGAGAGTTCTTTATGAGAATTACACCTTAATAAAATCCAGTGACACTAGATAGCACTCGGGATTTAGTAAAATGCCTGATTGGCCTCAACGCCAGAAGCAGGAAGCATACGCTCGTTAATAAGCATAAAAAGGAACTCGCTTACAATATCTATCTTTTGCAGCAATTCGCGGGCTGTGGGTGAAGCTCATCAGACATCAACAAAATCATCAATATCTGCAGCAAGATTTAGCAGATTAACTAGAGATCTTGCATCACCACACATCAACGCGGTAGATTCAGCAATTCCTCAATGGCAAAGCTGACACAAATATATGAGTGACACCTAAAGTAGAAGTGACCATCACCAAAAGCAATCAAAATACATTATACCCCCGGGTAGCAATTTAGAAGTAGAGTTAGCTCGAGCGTTTCATGTTGAATTTCAAGCCGCCAATTGTGCCAGCGCCACGTTTACGTTTCTGACTTCGTAATAAAGTCGGCGGGCAATGCCATTTGTTTTGTAATTTCACCCCTTCAAGCCACAAAATGAATTGTCAAATTATGTCATAACGTCAGTCCGAGAGCAAAAATTCCTGGGGAGCGAATCGTCATAGTGCATGAATTTCGCAACCTCCCTTATATACAGGAATAATTATCCACGAAATAGCAATACCTGGTACTATATAAGATTGGGGATGCTGGGGATATTTCAAATTATCAAACCATTTGAATATCACAAATATGGGATTCACTGACAAATTGAAACTCGGCAATAACAAAGACGTCGAAAAATATGACAAACAAGCTGGCAAAGCTGTTGGCGATGACAGCTTCAGTGGTGCTGCCAAAAAGCAGTACGACGATGGAAATATCACCAAGGAAAACGCTACCAAGTATGCTGACCAAGCTGATGCTAAAGCAGGTGGTTATACAGGAAGAGAAAACCTTTCTGGTGGGGACCAAGGAATTGGAACTAGGTTAGCTGGAGGAAAGAAAGATAGCTCTGGAAGAGATGCAACTTCGTCTGGCTATAAGGACTCATCTGGCTCTGGTTCACATGGAAAAGAAGCCGGCACAGGAGCAGGAGCAGGTGTTGCAGGAGCAGGTGTTGGCGCTGCGGGTGCCGGTGCTGCAGGTTCTGGAAAGAACACCCACGGTTCTGGGCAAGAATCTTTTGGTAGAGACTCTACTCATGGAACAACTGGAAGGGATACCTATGGTACCTCAGGAAGGGACACTTATGGTACCTCAGGAAAAGATACTCATGGGACTTCCGGAAGAGACACTTATGGAACCTCCGGAAGAGACACGTATGGATCGGGTAAAGACAACTATGGAACTTCTGGAAAAGATACTTATGGATCCTCTGGAAAAGATGCCTATGGGTCCTCCGGCAAGCATTCTTCAGCACATGGTGTTTCTGGTACCTCAGACAAGCACCCCCACGGAAGTACCGGTGTAAATTCATCAGGACACGGTTCTTCGGGTAGAGATGACTGGGAAGATGTCGGAAAGAACGCCAAGTCTGGTGCTAACAGTGGTTTCAGTGCTTCCAAGTCTGATGATCCTGCTACTCAAGCCAAACATGGCAAGGATGCTGCCATTGGTGGTGGTGCCGCTGTAGCTGGAGCTGGTGGAGCTTACGCTGCTAAACACCACCACGACAAGGGCACTACTAATGACGCCTATGGTAACACCAGTTCTGATGCTTATGGTCGTAATGAGCACTCCGGTTCAGGACACGGTACTGATGCTTATGGTTCTTCGGGAACTGGTTACGGAGACTCCAAAGGTGGAGACTATACCTATGGCTCTGGAACTGGTACTTCTGGCCACGGTAATACCCAGGGCTCTTCTGGCTACGGAAACACTCATGGCTCTTCTGGTCATGGATCTGGATTTACAACAGGTAACAAGCAATTGGATGATAAAATTGCAAACTTAGATCCATCTCTTCAAAAGCAAGCCAAAGATGCTTTTCACAAAGGGTACCAAGATGCCCAGAAGACTTTCACTACATAGGTGTGTTGATGATTGATGATATTTTGAATGTATGAATTGAATATTTCCTTTGATATGTATTGTAGATGATAGGTACTGTGAATCTTCAGCCTGCCATTGAAATATGAACATGACACATTATGAATATTTAGGTATTTCTATACTGCGTGCAGGTCCTTGAAAATCCAAATGAATTATTTACATAAACTATAATCAACTACAATCAACTACTACAGCTGCATTGTTGCATGGTCTGATCTTCATCTGCATCACCCTGTTGCAACCATTTGGTCTCTTCATCCTTCAACTCATCACCCCATTTAGACAGGTCAAAAGGGTTGAATGCCATCTTTTCCAACTTCTTCAAATAGTCTAATTCTTCAGCATTACTATCTTCAACGCTTGAAATAACTTCGTCCAAGATCCAATTCCTGGGTAAGAAAATAGGGTTGTAGAGTTTTGCTGTGTTCCTATCATATCCCAACTTTTCAGACTCTGCGAGAACCTTTTGAAATTTTTGCAACCATTCAGTCAAGAGCTCTATCAAATCATTCTCATCGAGGATATCATGATTAGATGGTTTCAACTGCTTGCTGATCTCCTCTAGATCCATCAGGTCCGCAGTAAAGTCCATGTTTTGTAAGTTAACGAAAAACTTGTTGAAATCACATTGAACTTTTTCTAATGTTTTCAAGAGCGGTGCAACTAATTCATCATTTTGGATTTCGGGGTTTTCATTATTAATCAAGCTTGGTGACAATCCCAATCTTTGGTAAAAAGAAGTGACATATTGTTTAGTGAAACTATGCGTATACATCAGACCCCCAATCTCAATAATTTTAGTAGCTCTCTTGACGATGTCATCTTCCCATTCGCTTTTGACTCCCTGTTCAAAAACTGGATCAGAAATATACTTGGTACCAGCACCAATGAATTCTGCTAAAACCTCTCCAAATCGGGTCAAATTCCACCAAATGGAAGTAGGCGTATTACGGTATCCATAGCGGGATGATATATCTTCAGAGTTTGGTGTATAATCGGGTTGGAATTTATCCATGATCGAAAAAGGACCATAGTCCATAGACAAACCCAAAACAGAAGTATTGTCAGTATTCAATACTCCGTTCAAAAATCCATAAGTCTGCCACTGCGCAGTGCTTATAGCATTCCTAATAACAATTTCGAAAAATAACTTATCGTATTTTGTTAGATCATCCTCAAATTCTTTGAGGAAGGAGCTATTACTGTTTGCAAGATCAGAAAAGAACGGGAACTGAGCCCCGTCAACAGTAAAAAGTTCATCAATACAATAATCACACAATTCCTTTAAGCCGTCTCTATCACCTCTCATTCGGTAGAGATCAAAAGTACCTAATCTCACCCACAGTTCAGCAAATCTTGCCACGATGGCACATTTCTCGTACAAATACCGCCTAGCTCTGGTCTCTGGAAGGTAAACGAGGGAGAGGGCACGGGTAGTGGGGACCCCTATGGCGTTCAAATGCTCTGAGATGATGTATTCTCTTATAGAGGACCGGATGACTGCTTTACCATCAGCAAATCTCGAAAAGGGAGTAAGTCCTGCTCCTTTCAACTGTAATTCATAAATTGGTCTATTTCTCGAGTCGTCCTGTCTGTGTTTGGCGAGTTCAAATAGATTTACAACTCTTCCGTCACCCAATTGACCAGCAAATTGCCCAAACTGCCAACCAGCATAGGCTTGAGAATAAGGGAAGGGGAGATTTTTCACGGCCTCTGGATCTTCATAGATTCTTCCAGAAACAATGTCTTGGTACTCCTGCAGCTCTGTGACATCTTGAGGTAGCCCAAGATCCCTCAAAGCCTGGGGGCTGGAAGTCAAGTACTTGTACTGTTTCCTGGGTTCCGGGAGAGTGTAAGAGAAAGCTCCTGACTCGAGGTTTCTTGGAGTGTGGATCACGTCGTCATGGTTTTTCTGTGCAGTAGCAGGGTCAGGGATAAACGAGTCAGGCCTGAGTCTCGTAAAGGAAGGTGGTTTGGCAAGCTGCGCCAATTTCATAGTCGATGCTTTTTTCATCAGTGAGAAATAAGATTAGGTAGATTAAATAAAATAAGAGCAATGGAAGAGATACTACGAAGGTGGGTGTCCGGGCTGGTACACGAGAAGAACAATAGACATGGAGTTTAGAAGTGGTGCACTGCATGGTACCAGCCCTGGCTCAGTCAAACTCCACTGGTACGATCACTAATTGGTGTCAGCAATGATTACGTAATAATTACCCATTACCACCAGGAGATCTCCTTAACACCGCCGGTCTCTTTCGCGTCGAGCGGATTTTTTAGGAATCAAATTGATCGTGCCCTTACCACCCAGCCACACCTCATGATAATCTCGAATCTCATACCTCAATTTCGGTCACACATTCATTACACCCCCCATCAATAGACCAAAGTAAGCACAACATGAAACCAGTTGATTCAGCGACTTCGGGTGCAATCTCCGCCTAATTTCTGATTAGCCCCTTTCATTAGTCCTAATAATACGATATGATGTTCCTTAATTCCTAATATGCAATTTTGTCCCTTCGACTTTGAATCTAATAGTCTTGTTGTCTTGTTGTATCATATGTTATTTGACCGCCTTTATCCGCCCTTGTTAAATCTGTTGTATCGCCCCGTCTCACTGTCTTGTCGTTGTGTCCGCTTTTGTCTGTCCCTGTTTTCTAACTGCTTCGTTGTCTTACTTTGTCTGGTGCTCCTACATGGGTTTCTTCAATCTCGCTATGAACCGCTTCATGAACTGCTGAAGACCCATTTTCCCTGGACTTGCTGTTCGACGGGTTTCCTTGCTTTGGTCTAGTGATGGGGGATGTAATTGCGGAGAAAATTTGTACGTGATGCTAGCCTGAATAGCAGGACACCACTACGAATTCATAACGGACCAAGGTGTGGTTCTAGCGGGTATATATTCGTACTCTGGCTATCTCTGTCTCGTTTTTTGTATAGGACTCGATCTCTACTAAAGTGTGGGCCAGCAAAATTTCACCCACATGGGTTATCCTTTGAAGTACCCATACCGTAGTATCGACCAAATGCACTCTACTCGAATTATTTACACATACTTTTTTCAACTCTTGACTTCTTTTGGCTACCACTCACCTATTCTCTCAACCTTCGCTCTACCGTTGCTCCTCGCTCAATTCTTGACTTTCTACGCGGCTTATTTGAACATGCCAACTCTACAGAGACTATTGTCCCACCATAAGGTAAAGTTGATCCTAAGCGTGCTTACGATTGTTGTATGTTGGCAATTGTTCCACTACCAACCAGATGCGGTTAGCTTGACGCATACAAAGATCCGAAACTTAACTCTCTTCTTCGATGGATTACAAGATTACAACATTCTGGCTCCCTCCTTGAAAAAAAAGTACAAATCCGGTCCTGCAAAAGAGCTTTTTTCCACAGATGGCCTGTTTCTCTTCTCAAAAGAGTACTTACAAGACGTTCTTGATATCCCCCAGCACACCCTTGAAGAACTTAAAAAATCCCACCATAACTACATTCGGGGCCACATGAATAAGCTCATTGAAGAAGACGGGATCTCGACATTCGGAGGCCTTTTGAAGACCGATCCAGAGTGGAGCTCTTACGAAGGTTCCAAGGGATTCGTTTTGATCGGTGGTGGGAGATATAGCTGGTTGTCCTATCTCGTGATAAAACAAATTAGGGCAACTGGGGCAACTCTCCCGATTGAATTGTTCATTCCTTCCAGTGTAGAGTATGAAAAGAAATTCTGTGAAGAGGTGCTTCCAAAGTACAACGCAAGATGTAACTTGTTCGACGACAATTTGATGCTGGACTTGAATAAAAAGTTTGGTCTTGGCGGCTACCAATATAAAATGTTGGCAATCTTGAGCTCCAGATTCGAGAGAGTTCTCTACCTCGACTCAGATAATTTTCCAGTCAGAAATCCTGAGTACATATTTGAGTCAAAGCTCTTCCAAGAAACGGGTCTCATTTTATGGCCTGATGCTTGGGCAAGAACCACTAACCCCCATTTCTATGACATCGCTGAAGTTAATGTCAAACCCAATAAGATAAGGTACTCGAGCTATGATGAGAGAAATGACAAAAAACCTCTCGACCAATATTCATTCGCTGACTCGAGGTTCCACGATTTTGAAGGAACGCTCCCAGATCCCACTTCTGAAGCAGGAATGCTAGTGATCAACAAAACCCTGCAGTTGAAGACGTTGCTTTTATGCTTGTACTACAATGTGTTTGGGCCAGACTTTTATTATCCTTTGATGACACAGGGTTCTGCTGGTGAAGGTGATAAAGAGACCTTTATTGCAGCTGCTCATGTCCTTGGGAAACCATGGTTCCAGACCCTCAAGCAGTTCAAGTGGACCGGATACGTAAGTGAGGTAGATCATAAATTCACATCCAAAGCCCTTGCCCATTATGACCCGGTTCAAAGTCAAAGAGACCCTGACGGAGACCTTGATATCTTGTTCATGCACCTTTCTTATCCTAAGTTCTATCCAAATTGGCTCGTGGATAATCATGACTTGGTATACGAACTGGGTGGTCATATCCGTATGTATGCAGACATCAACAAAAATGCTGGTTATGATTTTGATTTGAGGGTACTCCAGTTTTTCACTCAGGGTATTTGCTCTAATTATTACGATTCCAACGGTGATTCCTTATTTGGCGACAAATTAAGGAAAGAGGATGAATACATGGGTAACTTTCTACTGTATATTGACATGGATCCGATCGATGAAGAACGATGTGAACAGGTATTCATTCCCCATTTAAAGTGGTTAAAGGAAACGACGGAGTTCCCGGACCTGGTGGTACAACCACATTCCGTGAAAGACTACTAAGGGGACTTCAAGAACTTTTATATCTCATAGACATTTTTTTTTCATTAGTAGTAGGTATTCTTAATTAGAATGTGAGGATAGCCTAGGATTGGTCTTCCTTCATGTACTCATTGAATACCCTTAAATCAAAGGTTCCCTCTAGGTATCCAAAAGTAGCTCCTCATCAGCATTCATTCCAAACTCTGCCTTTTTTACAACCTTAGGACTTGCTAATGTTTTGAGGATATCGGAAGTGACAACTGGCTCATTTGTAGATGGCTGCTCAGCATCCCACATATAATATTGAATATAGTACCACTATCATATAGGGGACCCAATCTCCGTGGTTATAATCCAAAGCTCCCATTGTATATACAACACCCAAAAAGAAGCTTGAAATCTTTGATTCTGTACACGAGCCCTGACATTCAAAAACTGGGGCATCTTTGGTCCCCCACCGATTCGCAATCCCTTCCATTTCCAACGAAAGCTCAAATCCAGTCTGAGTCATTATAGCATATACAAGATGTCTTCCATAAAGAAAAACCCATTATCCAAATCCTTGAAAGTTGCCCTTATCCAAATGACCGCCGGAAGTGACAAAGCAGCAAACCTTTCAAAGGTTAGCACATTTATCGCTAATGCTAAAAGTAATTCGAAAATTGGTAACATCGACTTAGTAATGCTTCCCGAATGCTTCAATTCTCCTTACGCCGTAGACCAATTCTCTAATTACGCTGAGACAATCCCATCTGGAGAAACTACCAGATTTCTTTCGGACCTTGCCAAGAAGCACCTGATATTTTTGGTGGGAGGATCAATCCCGGAACTAGATGAGACCAACAAGAAAATCTACAACACTTCAGTTTCGTTCTCTCCAACAGGTGAACTAATTGCTAAACATAGAAAGGCACATTTATTTGACATTGACATTCCAGGTGGCATCACTTTCAAAGAACTGTTCAGTTTGACCGGCGGTGACAAAGCTACTGTTTTCAAATTAGGGGACTTTGGCAATGTTGGTTTGGGAATATGTTACGATATTAGATTCCCTGAATTGGCTACGGTAGCCACCAGGTCGCCATACAACTCGTTTGCCATGTTCTATCCCGGTGCATTCAACACTACCACGGGCCCTTTACACTGGCATTTGTTGGCCAGAGCTAGGTCTGTTGATAACCAGATCTTCACCCTTGCCTGTAGTCCAGCAAGAGATCCGTCTGGAGGATACCAAGCGTATGGTCACTCTTTAGTCGTTGATCCTAACGGCAACATTATTAGTGAAGCTGGCGAGGGAGAAGAAATAATCTATGCCGAATTGGATCCCCAATTATTACCAAAAACCAGACAAAGCATCCCAGTACACTTCCAAAGAAGATTTGACATATATCCCAACTATGTGGAGAATGATCAAGTCAGGGTTTCCGATAAATAGTGTTGACATATACATTTATATATACAAAGTAGTGTATATGCAACTAGTCATATGTTCCGAGTGATGGCCTGACATCAATCATCCTCGTTTCTACTCACAAACTCGACAACAGCGTTTACAAATTCATCAGGGTTTTCACTTATTACCCAGTGGCCAGCTTTGATGTCTCTAACTTCAAAATTGGGGAAATACTGACCAATGTCTGGAATATACTCATCTGGAACGTAATTGGACTCGGTCCCTCTAATAAATAACGCTGGTCCCAGAGACCAACGAGAGATTTTAGGGTCATATGGCCAGCTAGCAATGAGACCAGCGTTCAATGCATCATTTATTATATCCAAGGGGATCTTGCTGGTGATTGGGTCTTCTCTCTTACCTCTGTTCATGTTCGTCAATAAGAATTGTCTAACAAACTTATTAGGCTCCACTTTAGCTAATTCTTTATCCACGTCCTTTATGTTAGTAAACTTGTAGAATTCAACTGATTTCTTCAAAGCAGATACGTATTTGATGAATGAAGAATTGGTCGAGGCCAATGCTACCGGTGCATTATCGACTGAAATCAACATCTTCAATAACTCTGGCCTTCTAAGAGCCAATGCCATAGCTGCCTTCCCGCCCATCGAATGCCCTATCACAATTGGTTTTTCCAAGTTTTTTGACTCAATAAAATGTTCGACATCTGCTGCTAAACTAGGGTAATCCAACCGCTTAATATGAGGCGAATTACCAAAATTCCTCAAATCAGGAGAGTAAACATCCCTCCCCAATGCCCTAGCAAGTGTTTTCCCCACAGTTCTGTGGTTATTACCAGACCCGAAGACCCCATGAAGAATAATCAATGGGTTATTTGATTTTTTCTCGTTCGGTTCGTGGATATCATAGTTCAATTCCACGGTTTCTATATTCTTGTCGAGGGCATCTCCTAGATAAGTAGACCCATTAGAAGCGTAAGACCTAGGAGTCCCGTCGTAGTGAACTAGTCTTGCCAACTGTCTAAGTGGGGGAAGCTTCTGAACTTTAGAAAGTAGCATGGACTCAGTGCTTAAGATTCAAACCGCGCATCAACATCGTCCACCAACTCAAAAGTAGTTTAATATAAGTATAAAAAAAGTCCCAATTCCCAACCATCTATTTACTATAAGACAATACAACTTCACGACTTTGCAGACTGAAGGTATTTCCTGCGGGGATGTTCCATCAGCTGATGAATTACCTGTTTGAAACCAGAGATCACAGGTATTGCAACCATTTTTTGTGACAACAACAAGTTACAAAAAGAGTTTAAAAGTATCAAGATCTACGAGCTCATGTATTACTGATATACATTCAATTGAAGGCCTTATCGTAATTCGACAAAGTGACTCTGTACCGGACATCTCCCTTGTAAGTCTTTGTCAATCCTTCCTTGACACTCTCAGCAGAAATTGGTAATACTTCTGTCCAAGCTAAAATTCCATTTTTAGCAGCAACATCCAACATTTCTAACATCTCTTGACGGTTACCCAAGTGGGAAGAGCCAAAGGAACTGCCATTGGCGACAAAGTTTTGAGCTTGCAATTGGAATGGCTCTTCAGGTAAACCAACAGAGACGTAGCTACCGTGTACAGTCAAAGCTTTGAAGTAATCTTGTGTAAAACCTTTGTTGGAGTTAGCACAAGACAAGATGAAGTCTAATTCCAATGCGATGTCTTCAGACCAATTTGGTTTGGTGGTATCGAAGTAGTGTGAAGCACCAAGCTTAAAAGCGTCCTCTTTCTTAGCTTCACCTCTACTCATGGCGTAAACTTCAGCACCCAAAGCCTTAGCAAATTGGATAGCAACGTGTCCAAGACCTCCGATACCAACAATACCAACTTTAGCACCCTTCTTGGTGATGTGTCTTTTCAATGGAGCAAAGACGGTTATCCCAGCACACAACAAGGGAGCTGCTTCAGGCCGGTCCAATTCTTTTGGAAGGGGGAATACGAACTGTTCATTCGCCATAACATGGTCAGCATAACCTCCATAGGTGATTTCGCCATTCTTTTTGCTGTTATAAGTGTCAACCATATCTTTACAGTAAGTTTCTTCTCCAATGTTGCAGGCTTTACAGTCGAAGCAGGCGTCGCATTGAGCTCCAACTCCCACTCTATCGCCAACCTTCACTTCACTGACTTTGGAACCAACCTTAGTAACAGAACCAATAATCTCGTGCCCTGGGATAACTGGTAACATTGGTTTTTCCCAACCACCAGTTACAGTGTGAACATCGGACCCACAGATCCCACAATGATCCACCTTCACAATTACGTCCTTATCGCCCAAAGTTCTGGCTTTGAAGTTGATTTTTTTGGCTTCATTGTACTTGGCAGTGTCATGCACTGCAAAACCTTGGAATTCGAGAGACATTGAATTGATCAAATTGTAGACTTGTAGAACAAGATTTCGGAGAATTTTTCTTGCGGTGGTAATCTAATTTGTAATTCAAGTCGATACTATGTGCCCGCTTATGCGAAGGTGAGAGAATTTAGGTGGGGAAATAGGATGGTCCCAGATTTAACAATGCGAACCTTATCCCCTTCATTGTGGAGAAGTCACTTCGTCGTTTAACATCCGTAGATTTCGCCGACTCGGGCTTAATGTGCCTCTTGTAGCTGCTGGTATCGTAACTAGCCCTGACATTAAAATACAATAGTCTCTCACAATGTTCATTACTACATCTAATCTAACAACTTAACATAATTGGATGGACAGATACCGATTTGGCCATTGGCACGTTTGGCTTGCCACCACTTGCCATCGATATCATCGACTTCCAAGATTTCATCTTTCACAAACGATATCTCGTTGATGTCATCTGGGTTGGCATCATAGCTGTACAATGCTTTAGCTTTGTATCTGAAATTTATCACTGGTTGACTGTCGGCTTGGTCGTTGTTATATATAGTAGATCTCTTATTGTTTGTCAAGTCTCTGTTGTTGATATCAGACGAGGAAAAGTTTTCCAATCCGTTCAACTGCGATGACAGCATGTAGGGCGTATTGGAAGACTTGTTATTGGTGGTTAACTGGCTCTGCCTCAAGTTGTTGTCCTGGAAGTGTGCTCCACTTTCTGGGGCTGGGTGGGCATAACGCTTGAAATCCTCTTCATGCTCGTCATCCAAGTTATGCGTGTTAAAGTTCTTATCATCCAAATGGTTATGGTGGTTATTTTTCAAAGAAAAAGAATCGATAAACTGATTCGTAGGAGACTCAGGGTGGCCCCCAAAGTATATAATCAATGTCAAATTCAACATTGCCAATAGCATGCACCCAGCTCCACAACACAAGGCACTACTGTTGTCACTATAGATTAAGTTATTGGTGGAGTTTGAGGTGTAAATGAATGCAATTGATAACAACCCAACAAGGGTAAATTTATACAATTCGATGATGTTGAATAAGTATAGGAAAAGAATGGCGATGAGCAAGAGGATCTGATAGACCAACCCCCACCAAGTGAATCTGGGAAAGACCTTTTGGGGGCTTGACGCAGCCCCAGCTATGGCAACAATCCACGCAATCACCCCGAAACTGAGGGTGGATATGGCGAAGGGGTCCGAAAAAAAACCCGACACTCTGAAAGGCATAGTGGCAATGGCACGTTAATGGAAGATGGAACGTGGACAATTAGTGGAATTCGGGTATCAACAAAAGAAGGCTAGCTCTAGATTGAGGTATATGGAGATCAACGATCACTGGCCAAAATTTTAAAAGAAAATGAGAACGAAATTGGAGACCGACACGGGCGTTAGCGGAGTTTGCGAAACGTATAACTAGCGTGGAAGTTCACGGATCTTTTATGTCGTACACTGGGGAAATGAAAGAACACCTAGAAATGTGTAGGTGATACTGTCAACTAATGTTTATATTGAGAAGTTTTTTTCAAGATGTAAAATTTTGATAATGGATCAACAAACACGAAGACGACATTCGATTCTAAACATATTACACAAAGCTGATTCTTTTGTTACACAAAGACGCGATACATAATTCTAGACTTTGACGCGAAGGGGGCAGCAGAATAAACAAGCTGGTAAGAACAATAAACACATACGAAGCATCTTGTGATTAGGTATTGTTAACCTGAGATAATTCAGGAGGTCTTTTGTGTGAACAATAATTATAGTGTTTTCTACAATCATATTTTCCACTCTCTTGTCTGTCAACCGTTGAACTTGTTCAAGTTTACGATGGTTCGTACCACGCACTTCTTTACATCGCAGAGAAAGATTCCATAGATGTAGTAGCTCTAGACGATACGTCGTTTAACTGGTCTTCAAGAGAAGTTTTAACGGATAGCCATCTTTATGTTGATGCTGATCAAGTTTGCCTTGCGAAATAAACTTCGCTCAAACTGAGCTACGTTACCATTGTTCTGGAGAATTCATTTTAAGTCCGTTTTTTTGAGACCATGAAGCATTTGAATGTCCAGCACAAATGATGCACCGTGTTTCAGATGATCAATTATTCACCACTGGTTTTTGCTTCTCGACATGAGAACGCAAATTTGATCACGGAAAGGAAAGGTCAAACGTTACTACCTTGTAAATGTTTCAGCTATTTCTACCAGATACTTCGACCAAAGTAATGGTTCAATGAGGCATACGCCTATCTGTAGATGGTACCATCTAGACCTCTAACCTGAGATATCAGGGGTCTTCTATCAAGCTACACATGGAAGTAATCCCTTCTACCCAAGAAAATTTCAATCAATTTTTACAATCTACACAGGTGGTCCCGCTAAAGAGACTAATTTCCCGTTATCCAATAGAAAATATTTGAGTTGATCACTCGAGGATAACTTTGAGTAACAGCAAATAATCTTACATGGGGAACGTTAACAGGGAATTTGTTTAAACGAGTACGAGATTCATAATGGATACTGAAGGCGACCCACGGTCTTTTCCTTGTTACGCTATGAATCATCAATATTATAAATCTCTTAAGAGACTTCGCTCACGCACCAAAGGAGATCTTGAAGTTCCGCAATTCCTGTTAGAGGGGTAACTCACCTAAATCCATCCATAATTCACTGCTTGGAGGATAATAGGGCATGGTCAAACGGATGCCACAACTGTGAATTACCAGCATGACATCGGATATGTACGTCCAAACCGTGATGACCTATTCAGGCTAAGAATAATTTCGTCCGTCTTTTATCCGTCTTCCTACGGATTCCGCTCCCGTAGACACCCGCTGGCACGGCCTTCGCACGGTTGCGCGAAGTTTGTGCACCAGTGTGTGCGCCCGTCCCTCAACCGTACCAGCTGTGGACCCGGCTTTAAACATCCAGCCTTGTCATGAATCAGATCAAAAAGCAATTGCTCGTGCGTGGGTGCAAAAGTATGCTGGGAGTATAAATACTAATAATATTATCCTATGGTAACTCAAATACAATTATGTATACTAGAAACTTAATAACACTCAAACCTCGGATTCCTTCGAGATCTTTCCTAAATATCGCCACTAAAGTCACTAAAAACCCAACATTTGATAACTCCCATGTTACTCACCCCACATTCACCAGAGAAGGAGCTGAAAAAGACCAATTGGAAGCCATTAAAGTGGAACATAGAGTGCCAGTCACTTTTTCTGATAGAATCGCCAGCGGACTGGTCAGATTCTTCAGGTCCTGTTTCGATTTTGCCACTGGTTACAAACACCCAAAAGAAGGGGTCAGCCATGTGGGGACGAGATACGAGATG
Source organism: Yamadazyma philogaea (assembly GCA_003706995.3). Lineage (NCBI taxonomy): Eukaryota > Fungi > Ascomycota > Pichiomycetes > Serinales > Debaryomycetaceae > Yamadazyma > Yamadazyma philogaea. Next base: position 65,905 of record PPMV03000013.1, on the reverse strand, counting down.
ACTGAAAATAAATGGTTGACTAGATGTATATTTTTGGAAAGTGTTGCAGGAATCCCCGGGATGACAGCTGCTTTCATTAGACACTTGCATTCTTTGCGATTGTTGAAGAGAGACAAAGCCTGGGTCGAAACTTTACTCGACGAAGCTTATAATGAAAGAATCCACCTTTTAACTTTTATAAATCTCGGGCAGCCCTCGTGGTTTACAAAAATATTTATATTCATCGGGCAAGGTATCTTCTGCAACGTCTTCTTCTTCAATTATCTATTTTTCCCAAAGTTTTGTCATAGATTTGTTGGTTATTTGGAAGAAGAAGCCGTCAGCACATATTCTCACTTTTTGAAAGAATTGGATGCTGGCAACTTGAAGAAGTTCGATAGCTTGAAAGTTCCTCCCGTTGCCCAACAATACTATTCTGAACTTAACGATAAATCCAGCATCAGAGACCTAATCTCTGTGATACGGGCTGACGAAGCTAAGCACAGGGAAGTCAACCACACATTTGCTAACTTAGATCAAAAGAAGGACAGGAACCCATATGCTTTACAATTGGGTGAAAACCAACCGAAGAATGATTTATCCAAGCATCGTGGTACCGGTTGGGAACGTAAAGATTTGATATTGTAGTCGGAAATGATGGCGATGCTCTTGCTTGTATATATTCTATATGATATAATATTACAGAAAACTAATAACTCTATGCTGTATAATTCTAGTGAGTGGCCCCCAAGAAAATAGTGACAGACAAACATACAATCATCACTAGTACGCCCCAAATCGAAAGTGCTAAACCTCCATATTTGCATAATAATTCCAAGTTGGTAGCTTCGTCACCAGGCTTAGGTTTTATCAACAAGTAACCGAATAAGCCCGGTAATATGAATGAAATTGAGGTAGAGCCAGTCGAGCCCACAAATGCCAATACGTGTTCCAAAGAAGTGACAGTACACGCAATGATATAACTTAACGTTACGACACCGCTGGTGATGTAGTAAAAGTTCTTTCGTGACAAAGGTACCACGATTGGATCATGTCCAGCTGTGTCATACGCACCTTCCATTGGCGTGGTGGAAACAAAAGACTGATTTTGGCTTGCATTATCCTCGATCAATGCGTCGTGTTCGTCAGTGATAGAATGAAGACCAGGGAATAAGTCCTTAATGTAGTAAATCACATGGTTCACCGACCCACGGCACGGGTGGCATTGAAGGGGGAACAGCAAGCTAACCATTATCACGATGCACAATCTTCCAATTAACGAAGAAATGGAGTCTTTTGGATACATGGTGATGATGTTACCAGTAACAGTATCTCCAAAGGTTAAATACCCAGTGATAGCCACGATGATATACGAAGCGCATGCTGTAGCTATTGCATTCCTGATCACATGGTTGGATTGACGAGTCTTACTGCCAGCTTCTTCGCTCAGAGATAATTCATTGATGATGGCAAACATGTTTTGGTGACAAGTGTAAGCAAAGACAAAGATTGGGAAGGAACTCAACGTTTTTTGCCACGAAATCGGGCCAATCCAGTCGATATGCACTGGTGTGGTTGGTTGGGCAGTAAAGCAGTGAGCAATCACCAACACTATAAGATACAAAACGGAAAAAAGCGCCACAATACTCGTATACTTCAACAGGTCCAACTTCCGCAAAAACAGAAGTGGCGTCACAAATATCATGAACACTGTTATCCAAAAGTTACGGGAGCTAAAAATTCCGGTGGTAACTCCGAGAGATTCGGTGATTTTGGGCATCAAGTCACCAATGATCACCAAATAGCTGACGCCCACACCAAAACACTTGATGGCAATAGCAGCATCAAAGACAACCGATAATGACGGATACGTCAACTGGGCCAAACTGAAAAAACTAGCGGCCGTTTGCTGATCTGTGTACTTTGAAACCTTTGTTTGAAGATAAAGACCAAACGAAGAAGTTAATGAAGACCAGACGATAAGGGATATACCAAATAGGACTCCATTTGCTCTGAGCCCGTAGGGCATCGCCAATATCCCAGCACCAATGATGGTGTTGAGGAGATTGATTGTCCCTGATTGGATTGTAGCAGTTGCCATGTTGAAGAGCGCGAATGGTTCAACCGTTAAATAAGCATTAGAAAAACCGTTGCGATTGCCAGCTCATATTCGGATGCACAGATGTTGCATTTGGCAATGCTCTTATTCAGAAGTACTGTGTGGTGAACTGTTTAGGGGTTTCTGGTAGGTGACAAGCTTCAATTAACTTCATATTCGTTCCTTTAACTGCGCAGAATTCTTCAACAACCCCAAGGTACGTCTATTTAGATACGCCCCGGTCACACCGAAGATTTTGTCAAATCAGACAATACCAGTACCTTGGCACAATTGTTAACTGGAACTTTTTAGGTAGAAGGTACATTCCCGTGTTGTAGTGGAACCCGTGCGGGCGTGTCTGAACTAGCACTCGTGTTCCTCAGATCTTAGCCTCTTTACAGCCATTTTATCACCCAAATATAGCTTCCTCTGGACGCTTGATTAGGCATACACAAGTCTACAGTTATATCCTCCTATGTACCGGTACCGGCCACAGCTAGTCTCTTGCTTCAATCTTTGTTGACACCCGGGGATTTTGGTCCGTTGCCCCTAGCCCTAGCAGATAACGTGCTCAAGTCGTGCGGCTGATCTGCCTGCATACTCGCAGCCCAACACTGATAACCTACCCTCTTGTTTGTTGTCTATCCACCCCTCTCCCAATCAGGAAAAAGCCCCAGCTAGCCTACTGACGTGCATTTACTTCTAATGGTCCTAAGCGGTACGCAGTGTTCGGTTCCATGTGAAATTGATTTTTTGCAACACAACGGGTACACGTTGATTTTTTTTCGCAGCCATGTGGGTGGTGGCATTATTCGGGTATTGATGATTTATAAATAATGTGTTGGATGCTCCGTTTCCTACAATTGGGAAAAAAACGTTATCCTTATATTCCCTCCTTCAAATAGTAGTTCACCTATTCAACCATGGAATATTTAGATTTGTCTCCTTCTATTGACAAGTTCTACATATATTCAGTTCTTGTCCTCGTGGTTACTATTCTACTCACCACGGATAAGAACATCCGGTCAGCCATCGCTTTTGGGTGGAATTGCTTTATCAGACCCATTCTTTACAAGAAAAAAAACTCAAGTGAACAACAATCAAACCTTGAATTATTCTACAAAAACCAAGCCCATCTTTACGATAAGACTAGAGAAGTTTTGTTGAAGGGTAGGAAAGAATGTTTGAAACTTGCGGCAAGCCACTTGGAAAAAAAGAAAGATCTTGTTTGGGTCGACATCGGTGGCGGTACTGGTGCCAACATTGAGTTCATGAACCTGATTATTCCAATTGCTAATTTCAAGAGAATATACTTAGTGGACTTATCTCCCTCATTGTGCAAAGTTGCAATCAGCAGGTTCGCTGCTCATGGCTGGTCCAATGTTAGTGTTTTTGTTGAGGACGCAAGCAGCTTTAAAATTGACCACAAAAAAGTCGACTTGATAACCTTCTCGTATTCTTTATCCATGATCCCAACTTTTTATAACACTATTGATAACGCAAACCAATTATTGGACCATAATGGTGTGGTGGCTGCTGTGGATTTTGGCATTCAACTGTCCGATACCTCACTCGGCCGAATTAATACTGTTGGAGGTCTTATTAACAGAAACTTATCCTGGTGGAACAGAAACTTTTGGAGAATATGGTTTGAAACAGATAAAGTGTTTTTGGATTCTTCAAGAAGAAATTACTTGGAATATCGCTTCGGTACTGTGAAATCTATAAATGCTTTCAATAAAAAATTGGGCAAAATACCTTACTACATTTGGATTGGATGTCACAAATCTAAGAACGAACACTTGGTTAATCGTATTAATTGTTTGGTGACAGAATCTCCATACTTGGGCCCTTTAGAGTCCAACAATGTTGACTTAAACAACGCTCCAATATCTAAAGGTCACGAAGCCTTAGTCAAGAACATCGCTCGTAACCTACCTTACCCATCCATGTACTATCAGAAGGAAGTATGGAGAGTATACTTCGATGATTTGAATCCACAATATGAGCAGTTCAAGAACCAATACATTTATGCGTTCACCTGGGAAGACCCAAGAGAAGACCACAAAATCTTGAAATTCAACGAAAATGATACCGTTTTGGCAATCACTTCTGCTGGTGATAACATTTTGCATTACGCTTGCTTACCAAATCCTCCGAAGAAAATCCACGCCGTTGATTTGAACCCATGTCAAAACCATTTATTGGAAATCAAATTGTCAGCTTTCAGGAATTTAGAACAAGAGCAAGTTTGGTCCATGTTTGGTGAGGGTAGAGTCCAAAATTTCAAGGAGTTATTGATCAACAAGTTGTCTGCTAGCATGAGTTCTAATTCTCTACAATACTGGATGGAAAGAGGAGAAAAGACTTTTGGTGTGAAAGGAAATGGCTTATACGACACTGGATCGACGCGTTGGGCGTTGAGATTAGCAAAGTGGATATTCACTCTATTAGGATTGAACAAATATGTCAATGAACTTTGTGAATGCAAGACCATGGAAGAACAATTGAATATTTGGAATAACAAGATCAAACCAGCCTTGTTCAACCCGGTAGTTGGCACTTTGCTTGTTGGTAATCCAATCTTCCTCTGGAAAGCCTTAGGGGTTCCAGCTAATCAAGCCAAGATGATGGGAGATTCTGTTTTGAAGTATGTGGTTGATACATTAGATCCAGTGATTTCTAGATCTTTGATTTCCACTGACAATTACTTTTATTACTTAACTTTAAAAGGACACTACTCCAAAGAAAACTGTCCTGATTACTTGACCACCAAGGGCTACAATAACATTACCAAAGCTCTGGAAGAAACAGGGGAGAGTCCCTTAGACCATATCAGAATGCACACCGACACCTTGAATGATGTGTTCTATCGATTGAAGGAAAGCTCTTTGACTATTGCAATTATAATGGACCACATGGACTGGTTCGATCCAAATGGAGCTGACGCAGACACTGAAATTAAGGCTTTAAAGAAGGCTTTGGCACCAAATGGTAGGTGTATGTTGCGTTCTGCCTCTCAATACCCATGGTACATCAAAACGTTTGAAGCGAACGGCTTTAGGTGTGAACCAGCCAGTATCAGAGAAAGTGGTCATTCCATCGATAGAATCAACATGTATGCGTCAACTTGGGTCTGCACAAAGTTAACAGGGGAGAGCAGAAGAAGAAGTAGTCGTATTAGCAGCTTAAGGATCTAGACACAAAATAGAGTAGCGAGCAAAGTATCTTCAGTTTTTGCAACCAAAAAAACGAAAGGGTACTTAGTTCTTGTAAGAAGACATCCGATATATAGGTCACTGAAAATGAATAAAGAAAAAAAAATTGATACATAATGGCTTGTGGTAAATCACTCTACCGTTCCTTTTCCTCAAGAGCAAAGGGTATTCACAATGCGAGAGATGATCTTTGGTTCTCAATTCGCAGCCACTTCTCGAAAAAAATCGACCCATTACTAATCGAAAATGTCAGACTTTGAAATAGTGTTCAATGTTCCTATGAGTTGTCAGGGATGTGTGGAGTCCGTTACTAAAGCATTGAAACCACTTCAACAAATATCTTCATTTGATATTAATTTGAAGGATCAACGAGTCACCACCAATGGTACACTTCCACCTTCAGAAATCGTAAAAGCCATTCAGTTGGTTGGTAAGGACGCAATCATAAGAGGAACCGGTAAGCCCAACTCAGCCGCTGTTTGTATCCTTGAAAGCTTTGAAGATAAAGATTTCCACCAACCAGTGAAGGGTCTCGCTAGAATTGTTGATGTCAGTGCCAAGGACTTGTTCATCGACTTGACAGTTAATGGGTTACCAAAGGGAACATACTACCCCCTGATACGTGTCAGCGGAAACCTTCTGGAAGGTGCAACATCCACAGGCAGTGTTTACCATGCACTAGAACCAATTGTTGTGGATACCCCATCAACCAGCTCCAGTACTATAAGCTCTATCGGAGCTGCTGATCACTCAAGTAATGATTCCCTCTTCTCGGGCCAGGCGTTTTTGTATGCCCCAATGAGAGTGCACGACTTAATCGGACGGTCTATGGTGTTGTCATCTGCTAAAGATGCAATATTTCCTACCAGTATCGCAGGGGTAATCGCTCGAAGTGCTGGTGCTTGGGAAAATGATAAACAAGTTTGTAGCTGTTCTGGGAAAACGGTATGGGAAGAAAGAAAGGACGCAGTGGACCGTGGACTCAGGGTTTAGAGCATAGAGTATGTAAATAATAACGATTCAGGATAAGCATTTATGCCTTTGTCGGTGCTTGACATGTCCCAAGATCACCGCAGGTCATAAAACTTGTTTTAGCTTTTCTTTTATGTTTCCACCGTTTTACTCATGATCTAATTCTATGCAAGATCGACTGGTTCCCTGAGTGGCTCGGATTTCCAACTTGCTTCATTGTCTCACCGATCTCTTGCTCTCGCCAATCACCGCGACAATTCGTGCCATCTCAATCACCTTCAACTAACTACCCGCGCCATCTCAGGTCTTCACCACCCTGACATCATATCTTGAGTCTGATGTCTTTGCCCTCCGTGTCAGCACGCACCGGTGTGTTCGACTTCCTCAACGAACAATTAGAAACGATCACTGAGAAGCGGTCATTGAAGTTGAATTCCCTCCATTCGAATACTCCTGGGGTCCCCATCAATGATGTTATAGAATACACATTACAGTTTCTTAACTCATTTGATCCCCCTTTTGAGATCGAAAGTGTCTCCCTTGCGAGTAATTCCCTTGATTCGCTACCCCCAAAACTTAATAAACTTTCTGGAAACTTGGCGTATCTTGATCTCCACAATAACAACTTTTCTGAGTTACCGATGGATGTGTACGACTGGGAAAAGTTGGAGTTTCTTGATCTATCAAGCAACAAGCTCAGCTATTTGCTGAAAACCCGCATGTCTAATCTTACAAACTTGAAACTAATATCTTTAAGGAATAATCGCTTCAAGTACCTACCTCCGGTTTTGGGGGATCTACCAAACTTGAATCTCATCGAAGTTTTTGATAACCCTTTGGTACTACCCCCACTTGAATTGGTACAGAAGTTCCAGATGCAGCTGGCAGAACATGATTGGGTCAAAGAGTTGAAGCTGTATTTGAGAAACAACGCTTCTACTATAGAAGCAAGAATTTACGACTATCCTAAAACAACCAGTTCAACTTCTTCTACAACTCAGTTTCCTAGAACCATGAGCATTCCCGAAAACAAAACTAAAGCTTCGAAGGCTGCCAGAAGAATGGGACTTATAATCAAGAAACCCGATGAAGTGTCTTCGCACCACACCACCCAGGCCTATCAAGAAGGTTTACCATCTTTCCCGAACTCTTCGTCATCTACTGACACTTCTTTCAACTTAGTGAGCCCACCTCCACCAGTAGGTACTACCACAACCAGCACGATGCCTCTTGCATCTAGTATATCGGCTTCGACGAGCTCAACTGCTACGACCGGAGTGGCCTCCATAACACCAGGCTCTAATAGCAATGCTTCGCATGGATATACATCGTCTAACAACAATTCTGCTGCATTATCACCTCCCATGTCGCCCCTCGTTGGAGTTACATCCAAGCCTAATTCCAGGTCCAGATCCAATACTTTGCTCGACATTGACAAAATGTTGGAAAATTCTGATGGTGTTGATACTGAACACAAACTGGGTGCATACTTCCGTAGACTCTCTACGTTAGCTGAGGTCCCCCTTGATAGTTCCTCCAAAGGCCACCATCAGCTGTCAGTTTCAGGCGTTCAAGGATCTATTCCCAGCCTGAACTCAGCATCAAGAAATGGAAGCTTTTCCCAAAAGCCCCCGGTTTCAAGTAGCTCCTCCGAAACTGACGATATGGAGGTAACAGTTAACAGCATAGGTTCTGCCACTACGACTAGCCATAGCAGAACTGTAAGTAACCTATCAGGCAAGACCCCACCGGCGCTGAAGACGAGTGGGTCGACATTCACTGACCAGTCCCCATCCAGGCTGAGAAAAAATACAGGAACCGACACCAATTCAATAATTGGCGTTTCCAGAAAACTTCTATTTGCATTCAGTGAGCTCCATTCGTCTGTGAGACGTTTCAGTGGATTCTGTTCGGATAAGAAAGTTACTATAAAAATGGTGTCTTTCTTGTACACAGCTAAGGCTAATATCGATTCATTGGTTGAAAATTTAGAGCTAGTTGAGGAGAATTCAAATAAAGTTGATCACATCATTGGCTCGTTACACACATGTATCGGCTCATTTAAATCGATCATGCTGCTTTTGAGTGAAAATTTCACGAGTTTTGTTAACAAAATTGATATATGCTTTATTCGAATGCTATACCTAACAGTATATGGCAGCTTCAATGAAGTTTTCAATGCATACAAAATTTTGGTTCCTCAAGTTTCGAACAAGGTTCAAGAAAAAGCTAAACCAACTGGTTTATCTACCACCAACGGCGTGTCTGCGGACAATAATGAAGAAGTTGATTCCAAGTTATATGAATCAATCGAGATTGCTACGTCTAAAGCACAAGATGTTTTTGGTGAGTTGTCCAGAGCTATTGGAGTAAGCGCCATTGCAAGTGGTAGTGGTGAAAAGGCCATTGGATCCCAAGTAGTCGCAAAGGTGAAAGAATTAACCACGGTTTGCGTGCTGTCCATGGAAATCACTCACAGAATCAAAACCAAGCTTATAACCATACGAAACAATCCAAGTTTAACCACAAAAAAACTATTCTGGGATGATATAAATTTGTTCTTAAAAGCCATTATCCAAACATTTTCGGCCGTGAAAAATTTGATGAAAGATTTACCTAGTCTTAATGAAATTAGGCCAGCAATGGCAACATTGACAAAATCTACCAAAGATGTTACGATTCTTTTGGAAGCATCATCATACAAGTCAATGTCTAGTGATTACAGCGGGTCTGTTGCATCTCACCCTCCACCTCTTAACTCCATCCCCAGTGTATCTAACATTTTCACACCAATTTCATCACATCCCAGTTCCCAGCTCCCACATTTACCTCAATACAATAGCCATTCACAAGTGAATCTTAATCAACTACAGAGCGTTAACCAAGTGAGAACTCCTTTGGCAGCAGCTTTGGGGCCAGCCGCTCAAGCCATTATGCCGTTGAACAATGACAATAATAATCCACCACTATCATCTTTGACTCAATCTCAGAGTAATCCAGCGTCATCCCCCTTGATAAGCCCTGGCGTGGGGCAAGATGGGGGCCATTTGACAGCACCTCCACAATCCAGCGGTCAGTACTACGCTAATAATGGAATGAATCCTTTTGATGGGTTGATTATGAGTCGTGACCGACATGATTAGATACCTACATACGCAAATATATACCTAGAGATTTATTTGTTCGCTAAGTGCTTTTTAGTACTACCTGCTAGATCCGATGCCATCCCATCTAGCTCTTCGCATCCCAACTGAAAAATTTCAGATTCCTACTATACTTTTCTATGACAATCGAATTAGAAGAACCTCAACTCGAGTCTAACTCCCAGGTCGTCAAAGACTTGTTTGCGGGTACGATTGGGGGAATTGCACAAGTTTTGGTTGGTCAACCCTTCGATACAGTCAAGGTTAGATTACAATCTGCTCCAGAAGGTACTTACTCGGGTGCTGGTGATGTCATCAAGCAACTTGTCAAAGGTGAGGGTTTTAAAGGTTTCTACAAAGGAACTTTGACCCCATTGGTTGGTGTTGGAGCTTGTGTGTCTGTTCAATTCTCAGTCAATGAGTTTATGAAAAGATATTATAATGAGAAGTTGAATGGTCAGCCGCTCAGTTTACTTCAATTTTTCAACTGTGGAGCTGTGGCCGGTTTTGCCAATGGGTTTTTGGCTTCTCCAATTGAGCACATCCGTATCAGGTTACAAACACAAAGCGGAACAGCGAAACAGTTTGATGGTCCTATTGACTGTGTCTCTAAGATCCATCGACTGAATGGATTGAGTGAGGGGGTATTTAAAGGTTTGGCCCCAACCTTAATGAGAGAGTCCATCGGATTAGGTATCTACTTTTCCACTTACGAAGCTTTGATTAACAGAGAACTCAATAGCAATAAAACAATAGAGAGAAAAGATATCCCTGGTTGGAAGTTATGCTTATTCGGAGGTTTGTCGGGTTATACACTTTGGGGATCGATCTACCCAGTTGATGTCATCAAATCAAAGTTGCAGACGGATTCTTTATCCAAACCTGCTTACAAAGGATCATTAAGTATAATCAAAGACATTTGGGCCAAGAACGGGATTAGAGGTTTTTATAGAGGTTTTGTTCCCACAATCTTGAGAGCTGCTCCAGCAAATGGAGCTACTTTTGCTATGTTTGAGTTGACTATCAGATTGATCAGCTGATCATCATTAAAAGTTCATTCCCGACGTAATTGTATAAAATATAAACTATCTCTTTTCAGTCATATATCGTAATGCATTATTCATTAATCACTCTTGAGAGCAGGCCGCTCCGACTGTTCTCGTTGTTCTCGTTGAATGATTCTAGGACTCTCGTCTATGTAATCTTCTGGTTTGATTACTTTGATGAATTCCATGAAGTCCATCATGTACTCATTGAACTCAAAGGCATCGCCCCCTTCGATTTCTTTTTGCTCGTATGCAACGTCTTTATTATATTCATCATCTTCAAATCTGAATTCACTATTGGTAGGGGAAACTGAGTTGGTTGGATTTACTTGTTGATGTACACTTTGGTTCCTCATTCTTCTGTTAAATGTCTTATCCATTCGCAAGTGGAAGCCTGGTATGAAGTCAAGCAAGTAAAGAAACAATAAAGACAACATAAAAACGTACACAGACGTAACCACTATCCCAAGAATCTGGTAACATATTTGGATGAAATGTCTCTCAACCCAACCTCCTGCAGTACCGTATGATTTCTCAGCGAAAATACCAGTCAAAAGTGACCCGATACAACCAGCGACGCCATGGATAGCAAATATGTCAAATGCGTCATCGATGTTGAAAAAGAACTTTAACCTAGTGGCCATATTACTAGCCGTTCCACCAATGAATCCAAATACTATTGGTTTCCAAAACCCAGTTGGGGAAGAAACATAACCACCACCAGGCGTTATCACAACCAAACCAGCCATTAAACCTGAAGACATCGATATAATAGAAAACTTCCTCTCGGACCACCCGTGTCCTTCCAACGGTATCGAAGAGTAAAAGTAATCAATGCTTGCCCATACAAGACCACTTGTGCTGGCACAAAGGAGTGTGTTAACCATAATAAATATTGAAAGCGTCAGAAACCTAAAATCACAACCCGCAGTAAAGCCACACCAGCCAAAAAGAAGGAAAAGTGTGCCAATGACAATCAAACCGTTGTTAGAGCTCCTGTAGTTATAAAGTATCTTAGGGTTCCTAGGCCCTAATATATAACTGTAGGCTAGAGCTGTAAATCCACTTACGATATGGACACAGTTCCCTCCAGCAAAGTCAAGAACCGTAAACTTATTTGACTCTATGGAAAGCCAACCATTTCTATTCCAAAACCAATAGGTCACGGGATTGTAGATAATTGTGGACCAAAAGAAAAGGAATAATAGCATAGGCTTCATCCTTCCTCTTTCAGCTATGCACCCCGGGAATGTAAAACCCACACATATTATTTTGAACATCCCATTAAATAAGAAATGGTTGATTGATAAGATTGTGCCCCTTGGAGTGGCATAAACATGAATAGTTTCGGTTCGCAAGTGTCTCAAAACTGCAAACAGTAGATTTCCAATGAATTTGTTACTAGCAGTAGAATAACAAAGCGAATATCCCCAAATAAACCAGTCTAGCAACACAAGGGGCATCACAATAGACGGAATTGCCAACTGCAATAGAGCTGAGCGTCTCTGAGTTAGCCCTGAATAAAACAAAGAAATTCCTATAATGACAAAAAAAGTTAGCAACGTGCAGAAGATCATATATAAAGAATCCACTGCAAGTTCTAGTGGTAGAGTCGTACTCTTTAGTTGCAACTCTTCCATGGTATAATATTCGAACTCAGCTTGGACAGATCAAATTTTTTTTTTCGCATCAAGTTGAAATCTCCGAGACCGTTTTACTCAGGAACAAACGCCCCAATCACGAGTCAAATACTGCTAATTACAAGTTAAATTTTTTTTAATCTATCATATTGATTTATTAGTGTATAAACAATATTAATTGTAAATCAAACAAACAATAATTTAAGTAGCAATTTTTTTACAAAAAAAAAAGCTGGAAAGGACGAAAAAGACTAGGAGTAACTAAATTAAAAGTCTTCATCATCAGAGGAGACGTAGGCGTCACCCAATTCCTTCTTCTTCTTCATTCTTTCCTTCTTCTTCTTTCTTAATTCAGCAGAAGACAACTTCTTCTTTTTCTTGGCAGCGGCAATCTTGTTACCCATGGCATCGAATTTGTCTTCTTCTTCATCACCCTTCTTCTCCAATCTTGGACCAGCACCCTGACCTTGGACCCAGTTGTGACCAGATGGAGTCATCTTACCGTCGACAACGGCCCAGACTTCTTCAGTCAAATCCTTGGTGAATTCAGCAGAGTGAGTAATGATAACAATACCACCTTCGAAAGACTTCAAGGCCTTGGACAAAGCACCCAAAGAGTCTCTGTCCAAATAGTTAGTTGGCTCATCCAAAACAATCAAGTGAGGTCTTTGCCAGGTACAAGCAGCCAAAACTAATTTAACCTTTTGACCACCAGACAAACCTCTGATTCTGGAGTGGGAAACCAATTCGGCTTCCAAACCCAACATAGCACAGTGCTCTTCGATTTCCTTTCTGGTCAAAGGTCTGAATTGACCAGAGGCCAAAGCTTCCTTCATATCGACTTCAGAAACCATCTTGGAGTGAGTTTCCATCAATTCACCTCTTGGCAACCAAGCGTTGTCAACAGACATCATAGGAACCCATCTTTCAGATTTCATACCAATGTTTTCACCCAAAAGGAAAGAACATTCGTATTCGTAAGAGTTCTTGAATTTTCTTCTGGCATGAATACCGTTAATTCTTCTAGGAGAACCTTCAATCTTAAAGATCTTTTCCATTCCCTTTTCATCATCTTCGTTGATTTGTCTGGAAGCTCTGTCCATGGTTTCTCTATCTTCACCTGTGTGGAATCTCCATTGGATGTATTCAGATGGGGTCTTGTCCAAGTGGTTATCAATGTGAGCAAAAGCGTGTTGCTTGATGTAAGCAATTCTACAGTTTTCGTGGACGTAAACTTCACCAGTGGTTGGTAACAATTCACCAGTCAACACGTTAATCAAAGTAGATTTACCAGCACCATTTGGACCAATGACAGCAATTCTAGAAGACAAAGAACATTGGAAGTTAATGTCAGTGATTTGTGGTCTAGAAGTACCTGGGTATTGGAAAGACATGTTGGAAACCTTAACAATAGCCTTTTGCTTGGTTTTAACACCTTCTAAGAAACCTGGTTCTGGGAAACGGAATTCCAAGTCAGAGGCTCCCAATTCGTAGTAAGATTGAGCAGAAGGACACTTCTTAACGAATTCAGACAAGTTACCCTTGTATTTTCTCAATTTGAAACCTTCGTAGTGGATAACATATTCAACAACGTTGTCCAAGAAACCGGAATCGTGAGAGACGATGATGGAAGTGATACCACATGTCTTCAAGTAGTTGACTAACCAAGCAACATTGACGGTATCCAAATGGTTAGTTGGTTCATCCAATAACAAGATATCAGCGTTCTTCAACACAGCTCTGGCCAAGGCCAACTTCATCTTCCAACCACCGGACAAAGAGGAAATTGGCATCTTGATCATTTCTTCGGAGAAGCCGAATTCTCTCAATTTTTCTTCAACAGTTTCAGTAGTCAAACCGACTTCACCATCAGCAATGACGAATTCGACAACAGTAGTTTCAGCGTGAGTACCATCGATATCGTGCTCAACGTAGACAGTCTTACATTCTTCTTGGGATGGGAAACCTTCAACTTGACCATTAGCAATGGCTCTCATCAAAGTAGACTTACCAGCACCGTTAGGACCACACAAACCGTATCTTCTGTTTCTCTTCAATCTGAATTGGGTCTTGTTCAACAAGATCTTAGCACCATAAGCCAAGGAGAACTCACAGTTACACAAGTCTTCACCTTCATCTTCTTCATCTTCGAAAGCTGGAGGAGCTGGAATGTTGTCAATAGCTCTCTTTCTGAATTCTTCGATGATTTCCTTAGCTTCCTTTTCGTGTAAGAAAATGGTAGCAAAAGGCAAGATGTTAGATAACCAATCACCTGGGTGAATGTTTCTTTCATCAATCAAGTCACCAGCAATAGCGGCAATGTAGTTCAATACGGTGTCGAATCTTGGGTTAATCTTTTGGTCCTTGATCAAGTCCTTGAAAACACCCAAGGTAACTGGAATATCACCAGCAGTAGAAACTTCTGGAATAGAGTCGTTTTCACCGACGGCACCAACTCTTCTCAATGTGTTCAAGGCTCTGTTGGTAACTTCACGGGCTTCTGGGTCAGCAATGGTAGAGAAGTTACTCTTCAAAGCCGGCAACAACTTGTCCATGAAAGGAGCAACAACTTGTGGATCGTCGACCAACTTACACATGTTATCAACAATGACAGCAGCCTTTCTCTTGATGGCAGTTTCTCTTTCAGCCAAACCTCTAGATAACAATGGGGCCATGATAGACAAGGTAGCCATGGTAACTTCAGAAACAAAAGTGGTAGCACCTAATAAGTGAACGGTTTCAGAAACTTCAGAAGGGTTAGCAATACAACTGATCAAAGAAGGAATAAACTTTTCAATATCTTTGTTGTCGATAGTTTCGGTGGATTTGGTCATGGTGGCGTGAGCAGCAGCCTTAACTTCCTTCTTGGTATCCCACATAGTTTCAGACAAAATTGGGATCAATTCCGGCATTCTCAAAGCAATTTGAGCCTTAGCGGTGTCAACCAATTGAGAGATAGCAGCCAAAACAGCAGTCTTTTCAGTCCACTTGTTAGTGGTGGTTAAACTGTCCAAGAGTTTTGGCAAGATGACCTTCACAGAAGTTGGAGTGATGGCAGAAGCAATAGCCAACAAAGCAGATGCAGCAGCGGAGGCAACATCTTTGTTCTTGTCACCAGACTTGGCGGCGATGTCGTTTACCAAATCAACAACGTATGGTTCAACCGTTGGAGACATGCTGTTAGGAGATGCAATATGGGAGTAAGCTTCCAATGCAGCAACAGATACGGAAGCATCTTTAGAGTTGATTTGCTTCTTCAAGTCTTGGAAGAACTCAACTGGAGCATCGTGTTCAACGATCGAAGAGTTCAAAAAAGATGAAATGTTGGAAGCAGCTTCATCCTTGTTGTCAGCAACTTGCAATTTGCTTAACAACTCGGAAAGCACTTCAGTAGAATATTTAGATTCACTGGCAGCAGACATTTCCCTTAGTTACCAAATATCTTCTCCTAGAAAAAAAAAGGTCAAGGAAATTTACTTTGCTTATATAGAAAGAGGAAAAAGAGAAAAAATTTTTCTGTTACCCTCATCTTCTCTACAAAAAAATTTCGGTTCCTGCATATATCATGAGACTTTTCAAATGATAGATATCATAGGCATCTGAGAATGTCGGCAAGGCGAAAGGAAGGATAGCATGTCACTCTGGCAAGATACTGAGGGAAGGAGACCCCTACTCGCATCTAAAATTGAAGACATTGGGTGTCTATCAAATTGGGTACAACGTGCTTAATAATTTGGTAGCCATCTCATTGCGCGTACTTCTTATCATACTTAAACCCATAACGGCCTCTTTTCGCAGGGCAATCAATGAGATACGTGTTTGCACCGTACTCAGATGTACGCAAGTGCTCATCTCGATGACTTACCCGGCAGAACGTTTTGAGAGTAGATCGATAATAATAGAGCAGGATGAAGTATTCAGTCGATCCTAGCGTCTACCCACTTCTAAAAATTGAGTTTCAAGTGCTCATGATTCCACCAACCTATGTCTTTGAAAAATGAAGATCATTGTCGTAGTGAACATGACCTCGGGCTCTTAGATTATGAGAATTATGTTCAATTATAAGACAAATTTTTTTATTGCTTGTTCAGCTTATACCTGAAACAGAGGAAAGCATATGCCAGCTGCTTAACTTTGCTCACAGAATAAACCCTGGATACACCTTCTCCGTGTTGCTGAACACCATAATGATAGATGCAATCAATTAACGATTAAAAAACACAATGAGTCTTACATATTGAATTAGAAAGCACCAAAGGAGCTGCGTCATTTCGTTGTGTTGGGTGTAGCCTAGCCAATGACCCCTTTGAGTTGTTTCTGAAGCCGCGTATGGATCCGTTTATGAAGAAGGAGTTTTGATAATCAATTGAATAAAATTATTTAAATGAGAGAATTGGTCAGGTCGTTTCAGGTCTGAATTATTTCACTCTAGTGGAAAAGTATGATCCGTTGTACCAGTTAATAACTCTCAAAGGACTAAAAATTCTATGGATAATTTGAGTTCTCTTACACAAGCGGATATTTTTTCCACTTGTATGCTTAGCCCCCAACTTATCTACATAAATATTTTGACAACTGAGCGAATTGTGGAAATCTTCTTTGACAATAACACCTGTCAGACGCACCGAACTTGTTCATATAGTCGGTCTTCATAGGTAATCGAATTCGAAATGTTTCCTTTTCTGTAAAAAGATGTCTCCCGTTAAATTTGAATCAAAACAAAAAAATGTGAATTCCAACTTTTGGAAGGCACAGGATTTTCAAGGTTCGTTTTCTAGAGGTGTGATGCACATGTCTTGTGCTTTTACCTTTAAATTAGCACCTAAACAAAAATCCACAGATAAATTTGCAGCCACAATATCGCGATTGCGTATATAATGAATGAAGAATCCAGTATAAAAGTCATGTTCATGATACATGTCACACGATAAAAAGCCAAACTTCGTCATCATTGTAGCGGATGACTTGGGTTTCACCGATACATCTCCTTTTGGAGGCGAAATTGATACCCCCAATCTTTCAAAGCTTGCTGAAAATGGATTGAGATTCACCGATTTCCATACAGCATCAGCATGTTCACCTACACGATCGATGCTTTTGTCCGGCACCGATAATCACATTGCTGGAGTTGGACAGATGGCCGAATTCATAAGGAGGAACCCTGCTCCATTTGAAGGAAAACCGGGATACGAAGGATATTTAAATTTTAGGGTTGCAGCTCTCTCAGAAATATTACAAGATGGTGGTTATTATAATTTCATATCTGGGAAATGGCACTTGGGGTTGACTCCAGAATTTTGGCCTTCTGCAAGAGGATTTGAAAGGTCGTTTACTTTATTACCTGGCAGCGGTAATCATTTCAAGTTCTTTCCCAAAGATGAAAATGGCGATTACTTGAAATTCATGCCTCCTTTATTCCAGGAAAATGGAGAACATTTTGACCCCTTAAGTCTTCCAGACGACTACTATAGTACCGACTATTTTACTGATAAATTTATTGATCAATTGAGTGATAAGCAAAGTAGAGGTGATCGACCATTTTTTGGCCTTTTAACTTATACAGCTCCTCATTGGCCCTTACAGGCTCCTGAGAAATTGATAGCCAAGTACCAAGGTATTTATGATGATGGACCGGAAGTATTGAGGAACAAGCGCTTAAATCTGGCCATAAAATTGGGATTGATACCGGAAGGCGTTACACCACATCAGGTTGAAACACAGCGTAAGAAAGCCTGGAAGGACTTGAGTAATGACGAAAAGCTCAAGGAAGCTAAAATTATGGAAGTATATGCTGCTATGGTCGATAATATGGATACAAATATTGGAAGAGTTATCGATCATTTGAAACAAACTGATGAATTGGATAACACATTTATTCTTTTTATGTCTGATAATGGAGCCGAAGGAATGCTTCTAGAAGCTTTGCCTTTAGGACTGCAGAGCATTAGCCAATTTGTGTCAACTTATTATAAAAATTCAACCAAACTGATTGGTCATGCAGAAACATTCCACTGGTACTCAGATCAATGGGCTCAAGCCGCTACTGCCCCTGCATATATGTATAAAATGTGGGCTTCTGAAGGCGGTATCAGGTGTCCATTGATCGTCCACCACCCAGCTATTATTAAGGAAGAACGCAAAGGTGCTATTATGGAAGACTTCGTAACCGTGATGGATATTTTACCTACTGTCTTATCTTTGGCAAATATTGAACATCCTGGAAATTTTTTCAGAAAAAGACAGGTTGCATCTGTTAAAGGAAAGTCTTGGGAAAATTATTTAAATGGGTCTGAAAGCTTCGTTCATTCGGATGATACAGTTACTGGCTGGGAACTTTTCTCTCAACAAGCTATCAGGAAGGGTCCCTTTAAGGCTCTTTTCATTCCGAAACCTTTGGGACCTGATAGATGGCAACTATTTGATTTAGAGAAGGATCCAGGGGAAACTGAGGATCTTGCTGAAAAGTATCCACATAAGCTTGGTGAGTTGCTTGATCATTGGGCCGAGTACGTTGCTGAGACCGGGTTAGTTGAAGCGAATATCTCACCAGTTGATTATGACAGGTTGCTTATCTGAGCTAGCGCCGTCGAACAGAGTTCATTTTTTTCATGCCTTGGGACACAGTTTTATAGTTAATTTTCAAACGGATCCTGCTGATGTCAATAACTGGAAACAAGATTTGACCTGCGTTTTGGCATGGCTATTTCTCAATGAATTCTCAAGGTGTCCTGAAGTAGCCTGTAGTCGTTCCTATAAGAGTTCAAAAAATTTCTTTTGGTTGGACCAGTAGAGACATTTCACATCACGAATATATATTGCAAAGAGCTTATTTCTTTAACTGTTCATGTCGAGTAGCCAAGAGGGTCATATGCGCAGTATTGAAGCAAATCTATGATGTGTCGGCCTAAACTAATCATCGAATAGGAGAATCAATGATGGCTACTCATCTAATCAGGGGCAAGAACCCTTGAGTACATGTAAAATGGTATGGGAGGTTATCTATGTAAAATTTAACATTGATTGAAAGGCTGTTGAATTTGGTTGACGGGATACTTTTGCGGTTAATAGTTATCGACTGTTGGGTTTCGACAAGAATATGAATTGGTGAACAATAATTCACCTTCCTCTCTTATCATATGTTATTTCCAGAGTATTATTCAAGGTAGTAATTCTGGTACAAAAAGAAACCCTGTAAAATAAAAGAAGGAGCGTTTTCTATGTTATTGTCTACCATATTGATTCCTTCTCGAAATAATGAATTGGTTCCAAATTCTCTAGTCAGTTACATGCTCTTATCTAATTTCAATAGCGACTTATCGTGTACTTCCAAGAATTTTTTTTTTTCCTCGTCTAGGTTTAGACGATACTTCATGGCTTTATCGAGATTAGAAGATAGCAGTCAAAAATGGAAACCTTCATTTTCTGATGACATCTTATGTTTTACTCGGCTGACAAATATACTAGAAGATCAACCAATTGTAACAACACGGTCCCATAGTGTAGTGGTTATCACATCAGATTCTGATTCTGGAGACCTGGGTTCGATTCCCGGTGGGACCTTTATTTTTCTTTTTAACTCGTGTATTTTTTGATTAGCCCTCGATGAACGCTTTTCGAATTAGTATTCCAAAGAAAGATTGGGAAACGAACTTTATAATGGAAATAACTAACTCAAAGTGCGCTTGTTCCAAGCCTTGCACCTCGAAATAAACAGATATGAAATTAAACTCTATATTTGACTGCAAAATATTTGTTGGCAGAATCGATGAATACAGTCGGATTTGAGGTACGAGTTATACACGCAATGAGAGCTGAGTGGGTTTATTCAAAAAGTTGGCAAAGTTCCTGGTATGTCCTATCCTGACATTCGTTTCCGGTTGTAAACCATTAAAGTCACTAATCCCCGTTTTGTGGTCCGTCCCTTCAATCTTACGTATTTGGCACCAAAGATAAACTTCACAAGAAGAAAAGTGGTGCAGACAAATGATTTGGAAAGAAATTATCTTGTATTACCTTTGCAAACTGCTTCATCCAAGCCTATCAACGTCTATTTATAAGAATTGTGTTCGTAAGTCATGAGGCCCAATATTCAATGCGGTCATTCAGGAACTGCTGCACCGATGTTTTCCTCAAAATTAGCTGGCTTTTGTTTTTTTTTACCTTCCTTTAATACATCGTCGTCATTTCCAGCAATTGGTGCTTCATTAGCTATCCCTCCCTTTGGGGCCTTGTATACACCATGTCCAACATCTCCTTTACTTCCGACAGCCATATTCCCCGCTAAGCCTATATTATTTGAATCTTTATCATTATTATGAACCTTTTCAATACCCAACTTTGGGGAAGTGTCGGGTAATTTGGTATCGAGTTCATATTCCAAATCTGGCGTTGCTCTCAACAGCTGTCCTAACCAGTAGCAACTCAAACCAAAAAGGGCTAGTATAAGCAAATAACCTACAAGTTTGCGTCTCGGAGTGCTGAAATAATTGCCCGATATTGAGTTATATGGAGAGTTTTTTCTCCCCTTGATTGGCTTCATATAATACGGTCTAGGTAGTCCATTCTTATTATACGACCCCTGCATAATGTGGTTCAAACGATAATTTGATTTTCGTCGGGCGCTGAGATTTTAAGTCAACTGAATTTTTCAATTTCTGCCGTCAGGGGACCCTAACATCATTTCGGTGAGGCACGACTGATTTGAGATATTTGGAGTTCAACGGTGTACCAAATAATAATGCTTTATTGGTCATAAGACCAGGTTGTGACGACCAAATCATTACTTACAATTGGGAAATGTAGACCCCTGGTTCATCTTGTATACCTAGATAGAATACAGCATCGTAAGAGCCGAATAAAGAAAGACTATCGACCTCTGGCTTGTATATAGGTCACCTACTGCCCTTGTTCGTTACAAGGCTTATGGCAATACTTAATCCAGAGATTATCAACTGCAGGGGTTTATAATGGGTTATGCCGAGGAATATGTGTAGACCACAAAATTTGTGCTCTCATTCAACTAGATAGTATTCAACATACTGATTAACATCTCATTTAATGAGCAAAGGTGTGACTACAACCCGAGGAGTAAACCCATAGGTGGTCACACTGTTATCAAACTCCAATCTTATAAAACCACTGCTAAAATCGGGATTTCGAATTTCAAGCTACTACATGTACAAGACAAATAGATGTTCTTTTCATAACTTTTTAGGGAACAAAGTTCATCGGAATCCGTCGTGTTCAACGTGCAACTTCGTTCCAATCGCCTAGATATAACCCAGCCTCTCTCCACGTCTTTTCAATCAATTTACAAGTAAGCAACGAATGATTTTTGATATTTTTGGTGTAACTATTACACAAGATATTTCTCAATTTATCGTATATAAGTGTATCGTTCTAGTATTTAGAGGTGTACACTTAAAATATCATTTTCTGGGGAAAAATAAATTCCACGAAACATAAATTTCGCAGCCAAAAAATCGGTATAATTTACAAAGTAAGATGTTAATTTCTTCCATTTTTTTATTCATATATCTACTTACTTCACTGGTGGCTACCCCTCCTGCATGTTTCATAAGTTGCATAAACGAAGTGGCACGTGAATGTAATAGCCATACCAATCTCGCATGTTTTTGTAATCGTTATGAATCAGTCTTAGGATGCTTAGTGGATATTTGTCCTTATGGTAACTTTGAGCCTTCCAGAGATCATTTCTTCGGGACTTGCTTGGAACACAACCAGGATACAAAAGGTCACTATCCACCAGGCTACAAGCCGAGACCACGAAAGTCTCAAATGCCAGATAATTCTAAACGTACCCAAACGAAGGATGCGCTCACAAAAACAAAAACTCGTACTCTTACTCGCCAAACCCCAATACCAACTACCATTGACTACCCAGTTCCTACCGAGTCAGATAATGACTCTAGTTGTGATGACAAAGACAGTAATGGAGGTGACAAAGACGAAGACTGTGACGACCAAGACAGCTGGAAAGATGACAAGCAGGATACTGATTTCTCGAAAGACGGGGAATATGATGTGTGCATTTGGGAAGAAGAGGAATCAACAGACTCTAATGGTTGGGTGGTAATAATACGGAGGCCTATAAAAGTTCCAGTCCAACATTTAAAAGAACCCAACTCCCCACCCGTCAAAAAGAAATTTGTAATTAAAGTTCCCAAGACAAAGTATCACAAAAAAGAACCATATAAAATACCCGGCAGACTTTCTGGTAAAAACAGCAGACCCTTGAGGCTGAACCTTGCTCATTAAACATACTTTCATATTGTCTTGAGCTTTTCGTACTGATTCTTCATCATTAATATACGCAGCACGGTCCGTCTAGGGACACTTACAAGTCCAATATCTCTTTTAAGTTTATCCCTGTTTTCGAATACATTTGACATCAATAAATTACCAAACGGATCGATAACTGTCAAGACACCATCAAGGACCCTCGAATCATTCAATTCGATTCTCAATAAACTTCCAATGAACTTCTCTGGTACAATGCTCATCCTCCCGAGAAAACATCAAATATTTGATACGCGAATAACAAAGGCAATCGTTACCCGGACTCAATTCTTATTTGTATAAAAAGACAGTTTCTCGCTTGAATAAGAGTTTAACATCAATCGGATATTCACCCTGTAGTTGGTACATCTGTGCAGTGATGTATCGATTTGGTTCACAAGTGAATACACCCGTAGAATAACCTTCGGGAGCACGTTTCTGGGCGCCTGGTATTGACACCTATATGGAATACTGGGAATCAGTTGTGACTATATCTTAAGTAGTTGGTAACCTATTCTCTCCTCGACTTTCTCTACGCGACCACTTCGAGGCTTGAATATAAACTGAAAGCTTTGAGTCGTCTGTCATCTAATATCATTTTCATGTCATCCCTATTATCGCCTGAATCAGCTGCAAATTTTTTCGACGCGATTAAATGAACTTGGAAGTGAAAAACTTAGAGTTAAAGAAGATATATGACGAATATGCATCATTCTTCCGAGAAATAGAGTTGAGATCCTCCAAGAACTTATTAGGCCATCTCAACGATGGGATTTTGAACCGAAGACAGAGTCACCTTCGTCTTGTTACTGGAGAGGGGAGAGACTTGAGGATCACGGTGGATCTAAGCGGTTGGACTTTTCTCGGGTCTGAAAAATTCTACGAAACGTTTGAAGCATTAATGCTGGACATCTCCCCTGACTTCAGGAACTCTTTCGGCAACAATTTAATCGCTAAACTCAATAATTTAAAGAAATAATCAGGTTGTCACTGTAGCGTGTATATACAACTTAAAATAATCATTACTTACAAGGCTAAACTAAACATTTTGTGGCTTTTGTTGCTTTTGTCTCTCTCTACTTAAGAAAGCTTCAATATCTCCCACGTCATATTTAGTGTTTCTGATATAGTAGTGCTTTCTTCTCGGCATATACTTCTCTGGTTTGTGTAAAATCTCAATATTCCTAATATTTGGATTGTATAATGGAATACGAACCTCAACACCCAATTTATTGATCTTATTCCTGATCAATATATTAGTTCCGACGTTGTTATAACCTCTTTTGATGGCAATTATTTGCCCAATGACATTTGTTCTGTCAGCGTAAGTAACCTTGATAATGTCACCGGCTCTCAATCCTTTTTCCTGATTGACCAAAGTCTGTCTTTTTCCCGTTGGGTCATATTTTTGCAAAAGCTTTTTATGCAAATACGACATAACAGTTTCACCGTTTCTCTTGGCTGGCAAAGGCTCGAAAACGGTTGGAATACCTTGAATTTTAGAAGTGACTAAAAAGTGTTAGTATTCAAGCAAGGACAGGACTTTTGAAGCATGCAAAATAGAAGGCATCGAAATGGAACATACCTGCAGTGGTTGGAATAAAGGTACGGACAGGACGGACCGAAGACCTTAGGGACAGAAGTCTACTTTTAAGTCCATTAAACATGATTCTCTGTGTACAAGGAAATTTTTCACTTCAGATTCTCTTCGCGGGTTTACCAATTACAAGAAGAAACTGAAACCAGTACTTTATCTAATTATTTATTTCTATCTCTACCATTTGAAATATTTCCTCAAATAAACATGCAATGCTACCCAATATATTAAATCCACAAATAGAATAATCAGAACCTCGGACGTCTTTTTCTAGAAGTATACTTAGAGTCATGTGCAACCTTTCTACCCCTTTTCCTCATGATATCTTTCTTCCTATTGATATAGTCCTTACCAGACTCGAGCTTTCTCATGGCCTTCTTGTTCAACTTACGCTTAATCTCAGGTGCGTCCATTTCAGCACCTTCCAAATTGACATTTCTCTCCGAAACACCTGCAGTGAGGACAAGATAGTACTTTTTGTTTCTCTTACTTTCCGGTTCATCAATGATCAATCCGCCACCAAAACCAGCAACTTTGGCTGCATCCAAAATGGACTTGGTTTGGTCGTCCGTTTTAGGATAAAACTGTGCAACAAATTTACCACCACGTCTTAAAGAGGCGTACAAGGTGTTGAAGAAATTCATTAGCCGTTTTCTAGGATCAAAACCACTGGAATCAGCATTACATAACCATTGTATAGCTGAAATCGAGATGGCTGCATCGAAAGTACCGGCCCTGAATGGAACACCATTACCTAAATCACTGAGAAACAAATCGCCAGAAACTCCTCTATCGAGAGCTGTGGCCAACATGCTTGGGGCTATATCCATACCTATCCAGTTATATCCTTCCTCTGTCAATATTTCTCCTGATAAACCTGAACCACAACCAAGATCAAGAATAAGATGAGGGTCCTCTTTCTGTAAATTTAATAGATCTAATGCTCTTAAAGTCATTTTTGCTTGAATCATTTGGACACGACTGTTGGAGGTATACTTGAATGACTCATCGTCGTTGTAAAAGATCTCTGCTGGGGCAATTTCTTCTGGTCTAGACATGATGAGACTTAGAGATTATGAGAGATCTTTTTCGCGATGAACTGAAACTATTTTTTTGAGCTAGTTAACACTAAAACTTCTTGATCTAAAAGAATAAGTACAATGTGCAGATTATACTTGGACCAGAAATAAACCCTATCCAACAAATTACATTTCCCAAAATTTTTTTATCTCTCATGAACGGTAAATTACTGATCATCATCATTGGTAACTGGGACATTTGAAATAAAAGCAAATATCCTCTCAAAGTTCGGAAGATGACGAACATCACTAATTCGTGTACTAGGCTTGATAAGACGAAGGTGAATAAGGAAGCCTGCATTGAATTAAGCTTGACAGCACTAATAGAGGAGTGATACACATGCCTGAGGAGGAATTTATGAACTGGTCTATTCCAAATCCTTGCGAATTCGCCCCAATCAGTGCAAGACCACCAGGGCCCGTAAAAGTCTCTATCAGCGAACCGACTTAATTCAGCGATCACATTCAATATGAATTCCCATATAATGAAAAAGGTGAAAATATACTCCAACAAAAAGTATGGAATCATATCAAGAAGAACTAAGAAGTATTGTTGAAATTTTGAGACAGTAGGAAGATTGTGAGACTCTCTAGCTTGAATAACAAGAGGATAAAAACCATTTTGGGCTACAATTATCATCAAAAAAAAGATCCCAAAAACGGCAGCAACTTTTTCAGCCACATATTTCCAACGAATTCGTTTTGTTCTTGGGAAGTTCAATGTGTACACAAGAGTAGGAAACATTGTGAACTCAAAAAAGTTTGAAAGAGTCACATTATTCGGAAACTCAATTTGAGGAGTGTTATGTTCTACGTTCGGGTCCGAAGACTGAATTCTATGGGCAGCTTGGTAGGCCAATTCGAACTTACAGAACTTGATGCTGTTTTCCAATATTTGCTTGTACTTTTCAATATCAGTATCAGGACTAACGTGTGGATTATCAGGGGTTAATTTTTTCAAATATCTCTCAGAAAATCTGAGCTCATCGAGGATCTCCCACAAGTATCCGTTATAGAACCCGTATGAATGCATCTTCATCAAGAATACAAGAGAGTGAAGCAACAAAAATACCCTTGCAATCCAAGGAAAAGCGAACATGTGTTCAGAACTCCAGAACGACCAACAGATAAGAAACATGAGATCGTAAACACCTTGAAGCAACCACCCAGTTTTCAGCCATGAGATAATGTTTCGCTTACATAAAAATTGAATAAAGTAGGCGAAATATGTACTCAAATACATGGCCAAATCGGTTAGCGCCACTTCAAAGAGTTTCTCACGTAAAATCATCACCACCGGTAGCTGATAAAAGGGGGTTTGTTGATCGATCCAAGCGTGAACTATATTAGTCAACATAAGAAAGCCAGTGCCCAACCAGAACAATATGTAGATACCATAAAATTGGGACTTCTTGAACCGCTCATCATCAAAAATAGTATAGGATTTTTCAAGAAATTTAATATCACCAAACTGAGATCTGTACGGGGATTCTTCCAGTTCGTATGAAACTTTGTCACTTTCCTTCTGTTGTTTTTTAGGCTTTCTAAGTCTTAGGTGGTTATGATTTTTTTCAATGGAATCTATTTTAGATACGATAGCATCTATGGGAACTTTAGCATCAGTAGTTCTTTGAACTTCGGCTTTGGTGGATATCTCCTGCGCTTCTTCGTAGGGACTATTATTCTTATACTCGTTCAGATGAACAAGTGAAGAGCGGGTTCCGGAGTTCCTATCGACAATTTTTGATAGGTTCCTATCAGTAGATGACCGTTTCATTGACACCATGGAAGAGCCAATTTGGAGCTTTTTTGGGGTTCACGCGATTTGAGCATATATGAGTTAGGATATCTCGGGTTTGAGTATCTCCGCGATGACGGGTACAAAGGCAGAGAAGCGAACGTTGGAAGCCGAACCGAAAAAAATGAGCAGTCGTTGGCATACCAACCATGAAATTTTCCGGATCAGTCGAATACTGCACCATAAGATTGAAGATTTCCCTAACGAATCCGGAAGTGCCTATTAAAGCTACGAGTTACAGAGAATTTTCTTAGTAAGTGAAGAAATCATTGAACTTATCAACAAGGTATTGAAACTCAGCCTTATGTTGCAAGTGACAAATACAGTACTCGCTTATACCCACAACGAACTGGAAGTCATATAAGATTACTAAACATTGGTGAAAGGATTTGCTGTAGGTGATTGTAGTAAGCGTTGAAGGGTTTTATTCTGATTATTCATCATGTAACGAAATTTGAAACCAAGCGGGACAGTCAATTTACCAACTCGTATAGGCTATTAGAGTTGCACAAGGTTGATACAATTACTTGGGCCCCCAAACTTGTGCAGCGTTCGTTATGAAAGCGTACCATCTCTAATATCTCCCGTTTCCATGCAAGTCGCAACCTGACAATTGTATTTCTAAATCCTGTTCAGGCCTGGAAGTGCATACGGCGGAACCAAAATGTCAGACACCACTATATTTGGCTTGAATGCCCTCGAACATACGGCCTTAGATGATGCTATAGAGTGTGTAAATTTTATATAATTCGTTGGAATTTATAGATCAATTAGGCGTGCTGATAGAAAAAAGGAGTATGACCTCTACCTGAAACGATTTCCCTAGAACTATACTTATGTAACACAACAGGCCAGAGAGTTTTCTTTTTGTTTTGATAAGACTGGAAGATTCCTTTGTTGGCTGGCGACTTCTGTGACGGGTCATGTTGAGTACAATTGCGGTTGCAATAAGCCTCAGGGAAAAATTAAATTTTGCAACCATTTGATGTCAAGTATTATTCAAGTTGTGGACAGAGCACCTTACTCTAATGTAAGAGGTGTGATCAGTGTTCTCCCTATCCCAAAGTTCCAAAAAGTTGAAGAATTTGAGCTTGATACATTCTTAGATACTAGTGACATGGATTTGAAGTCGCTTAAGCGCCTAGTATTGCAGGTTTATAGAAAGATGAAAGCTGATTCCCGGTATAAGCAGCATTTGATGAAGATGATAGATCATTACCATGTTCTTGAAATATCAATAGGTCCGCAGATATCAAGTGTAGTGAACGAATTGAGTACCAAATTTGGAGAATCTTCAATCATTTTCAAGAAATTGAGCTATTTGATTCAAGTCAATTGCAACAATTTCTACGGGGACGAATTTCCTCTTGGAGGTACAGCATTCAGCCCTGAGTTTGCAAAGTACAATCATGCATGTAATCCCAATACCTGGTGCAGTAAAGTCAATGGGAAAGTATTCCAGTTATTATCAAAAGGAATCGATCGCCGCTCCGAGGTGACGGTGACATACGTTAACCAAACACATCCAACTGTTCTCCGAAAAGCACACCTAAGAAAAGAATATTTTTTCGAGTGTAATTGTAGAGAATGCAGAAGAAGCCGGGATTATTACTTGACTTACAATTGTGACAGCTGTGGCTCTATCTTAAAAGAGATCACCTTGTTGGAATTACTCAAGGGAGGGAGAGATGAATTTTGGACTTGTAAATCTTGCAAGTATCAGACTAGCAAGGATAAGACGGAGTTTGTTCAAAAGTTACATAACAAGATCTTCCGTCGCTTTTTAACGAAGTTTTCCAATGATTCTGGAATAGCATTTGATCAAGTCAAGTCAGATGAGGATATTGCCGATTATTTGACGAACTTCAATATTGTTGCTTACTCTGATACAAGCCGAGACGCATTCGAATTGATCAATACAAAAACCGTTCCCTCTTATTGCTTTCCCTTAGGAATACTCATCAATAACCAAGTGACCGAAGGTTGGGAAATCAATGACAAAATTTCTTTGGATTTCATGAGATTCAAAAGTCATTTGATCGATCAGACTAACTTGATTTTCAACAACATAATTATTGATACAATCATGGAGAATTACTCCATTTTTGAAAGCAAAAAGAAAGTCATGAATTTTTTGTTGTACATTATCAAAGAGAATCTCTCGTTTGCACGTGCCATCAGAAATGAATACCACATAGCCGAATATGAGCGGTATTACCGAGCAGTTGAGCCTCATGACGCAGGAGAAGGATATAACTTGAAAGATGTTACATATGTGTTTAACTTCTTCGGAATCCCAACCAAAATCATTAAGAACGAAGTCTGGTTCAAGTATGTCAATGGCTCTTTTGCCCCCGGGTTTCCCAAGGCATCTGACCTACCAGCGATGTAAAGAAGTCTAAGGGTTATTGTTCGTTCAGTAAAATATATACAGTGGTAAAAAAATAGTACACCTATCTATAAACTCTTTCGAAAGGACGAGTATCATTAAAGCAAGAAGCCCAAACAGCATTTACAGCCCGTTCAGCTTCTGATTTATCTTTACAACTTGGGTTAGCGGACACCAGTAGAATAGCTCTTCTTTTAATACATGTCTGAAACTTCTTGTCGAAATCGGTAAAACCAGTCTTCCTGATTTCATTCATTATACGACATTCTCCACTCAACATAGATGCTCTGATTTCAGTACAGGCGTGATGTTTCAAGTCCGACAAATCAACGTCAAATTTGAGATAGTCGTAAGCATGCACCAATTCGTGAGCCAAAGTATCTTCAAGCTGCCATTTGTCACGAATCCAATTTGAGCACAATAATATTCCCTTTTCTGGATGAAAACCTCCACTTTTCAAATCATCGCAAACATCACATTTTATGTTCCGTGGTGATAGATTACCCCCCAACTTTTTGATGGCATCCATCATGAACAATACAGACGGAGAGTATTGCAATACCCAGTTTCTATCTGTTGTGCAAGCCTCACATCTCCCTGGTAGTTGTTTAGCATTATAGTCTACTTCGTACTGACGTTTTTCTTCATCGGTTTGGCCTAATCCAGTACGGTACAGAATGCTCCTACGCCACCACTCAAAACCCGTAAGTTTTTCAGGAGGCGATACAGTTACCCTGTCCTTATCTGGAGACGCCATATCTAGTAAGCTCAACAGGACTTTTATCAGTGCGGTAAATAAAAATCACTTCATCTTGATTTTCATTATTTGAAATGGTCGCTAATATTTGGGTCGCTGCTTCTGATAATAATAAAACCTTAGTGGACCAGCACTTGGAATCCGGGAAATTTACTGTTAATTCAAAAGATCCCAACGGCTATACTCCCATTCATGCGGCCGCTTCATATGGCCATACTGAATTGTTGAAGTATTTGATTGCAAAAGGCGGCGATATAAATATAAAGGATAACGAGGGTGATATCCCATTACATCATGTTGAGGATGAGAAAACTGCACGTGTTATAATCGAGGAGTTGAACGGGGACTGGAGCATTACAAATGATGACGGTCAAACTGCCTTAGATGTAAAAGAAGAGGATGGCGAATTTCCTGAGCTCATCGCATACTTGAAAAAGGTCAAACAAGGAGTATCGAGTGACAAAGAACTGACAGAAAAGACAAACTCGAATGAAGAATCTACCGATGTTTTCGATTCTCTCCCCATCCCCAAGAACATTGACGGCCAACAGATCAGATACACCATGGAAAATGAAGTTGATGGAGAAGTAGACGAGGAGAGAAGAAAACAAATTGAAGCAATCATCAATGGAGAGAACCCTGAAGAAGCTTTGAGAGAACTTGTGGCTAATGCCGTGCACGAAGGTATGTCTCAGTACAGACAGGATCACCAAGAAGATAGTCATAAGAAAAGCAAGACAACATGAAACGTATCAAACAAGGCACATAATTTTTTAAGTTCGAAACTGTTTCACTTTTTTCTTTGCAAGTGCTCACCCCAATCCTCCAACCTAATTAGATCTGGTAGCTTGGACAGATTCATCGAACCCCACTTATACAAAAGTATATATGTTATAGACACAGATAGGAGTATCCTTTCAAACGAGCTTACCGCACAATCAATACCTATGTAAGTATGGCCGATCGTCTGCCTAGAAATTACCCTTAATAATTGTCTTGATCGTAATGAACACTTACGATTCCCGCATTTGCAGCCTTACAAAAAAATGTCGGAGTTGTTGAATCGTCCATTCGCGCGATAAAAATTTCCAACGATACTCCATGTTCAACTTTCTTACCATCGTTGTCTTTTTGGCAACCAATGTTGTCGCTGAGAAGACTCCTCTCAAAAGTGTCACTGAATACACTGTTGAAGAGTTGAACGCTATGTCAATTATTGATCGTCTCAAAATCAGAGATTGGAGATTGGAATATATCACTTTGGCTTTCACCTTGGCCTACATTGCCTTGTACAAAATTGGTGACCTTTACAACAAAAAGTTGGTCACTGGGTTTTTAAGCGGAATACACGGTAAATTAGATGCCAATTTTTTCCAAGTTGGTGTCTCTAAGGATGATCTTTACATCAAGGATTCGTCGGAAAACTATTCCTCCTACGCAACTGGAAGAGAGAATATTGCCAAGGTCAACATTGACTTCAAGTTGAGACCAAGAAACAATATCTTTGTCTGGATTCTCGAAGCTGTTATGTCTTACTTTACTGAAATGGTCCAAAAACCTGTTGATAAAGTTGACATCGTGATTCAGCCTTCCTTTGTTTATGACAACTTTATTAGTGCAATTGTCTCCAAACTTGGCATGAACGAATACAGGAAACAAAACTACTTCTTGTCTTTAACCAGAACTACTGACTCTTCTAAGCTTCCTGAATCTTTTGTATTCATGAGTGAAGCTAGTGAGTTCCATGACAAACTTTTAACTGAGAAGTTAGCCGATGCCTTGACGGTTGGTGCTGCTTCTTTTATCAAATACATTTCTTTCACCGACCTTCCAATTGAAAAGCCAGATTCCGTTACCGGATTAGCACCTTACAGAAGAGTTATTATCTCCTTGCTGTTACCTTCCCAGAAAGACCACGTCCACATTTCAAACATTTTAGAAGCTGTCTTTTCGATCATTGATGACATTGCCGCTAAGAATATCACCTTCAAGATTGATGCTTTGAAAAAAGTCGCTAAAACAAGAGACCTTGAATTTAACAAGATGACTAAGGCACTTGAGGCTCAAAGGCAGGAGCTTGAAGCGGAGGAAAAAGCCAAGGCCAAGAGAGAAGAGAGGGAAAGGTTGAGGAAGTTGAGCCCCGAAGAACAAGCCAAGTTAGAAAAAAAGGAATTGGAGAAAAAACAAAAGAAGCTCCAAAAGAAACAAAGAGTTAGAATGTAAGATTCATTTTATTCTATGTAATATTGACATTCTTTAATCATTATAAAATTTCAAAGCTCATTTCTTTCCTGTTAATTTCCATCCTCTTCCCACAGGAGTATTAAATACTTCCACAATCCCTGCCCCTAGTGCGTCCGCAAGAATCCAATTCAAATCAAACCCATAAAATGGCTTGCGAAAATTATTCATCTTACTGTTCCCACTCATATCAAGACCTTCCCACTTATTGAACAAGTCCGCCTCCAAACTTTCTTGCCACTTTGTTTTGCTCAATGTTTTAACAAGCCATGATCTCCCGTTGTTTGTGAGTCGAAGAAATGTCCCACAATTGGGGAAGGATAAGGCATATTGTTGTGTCTCGATTTCATTTCTATGATTGGATGTTAGTGTAATGAACCCCATTCCGAGAAGTTCTGAAAGTTCCTTAGCTGAAAAACCATCACTCTCATTCACAAATAAAGATGCTGGGTTTTTTTGAGTGAAATCTATGAATCTATTGAGCGTCTGCACTTGACTTGGATCTTTCAAATTTGAAAGGGTTTCCTCAATCTTCCTATTGTATGTTGCAGTTTTAACCAAAACTTCCACATTTTCGTACCCATACGTTACCGTTGCATTTCTGGTCTTGTTGTTAAGAGTTTGGATTATGGGTGCCGCGTTAGTAATCACGAACTTCCTTACCAGGCCTTTCCGTATATCCAATTCTATCTTCCTATCCACAAATGTATTGCCCTCTGAATCGAAAATCGTGTATAGCTGATTCACTGTAACAAGACCATAAGGGAACATGTGTTGTCTGAACTTCATGATTTCTGCTTTTGTAGCCATCGATAGTCCCTTTAGTTGAAATATCGCCTGTTCCATTGTAAGTTCCAGGTTTGTTGTTCCCAGTTTGATCTGGAATGACTCAGTCCACTGGTTGCTCAAAATGGTGTCTATAGCGGCAACTATATCATGTTTTCGGGATAGCTGGTAGTCAAGCTCAACATTGTAGTCTTCAATCTCAAGCTTGGTTGGCTGCAATTTTTGAGAAGTTCCCGAATCAGTCTTGTTCTTCAAAGTTTGTCCATATTTTGCCTGAGAAGGAAGGATATTCTTTATGGGGCTTTTTGCCTTAGTAGGAGACTTTAACGGGTTCTTTTTTGAAATGGTAGAGGTCTTAGCTGCACTGTATCTAAGATTTGATGGCATCAGTTAAAAAAGGTAAAAATCACGTCGCGAAGTTGCATTATGTACTTATTCAGTTGAGTCTATTTACAGAGTATACAATTACTGTACAACGAACGACTTCCTTACACGGACTTGTTCTGGAGTATTAATGATCCATTCATAATGTCCCGCATGCTGGGCCTCCAGAATGCGAGCTTTCTTGGAATCGACAAGTTCAATAGCCGATTCAGGTATATTTATACCTGCTGTCTTGTAAGCATAATCAATCAAGTGAGATTTGGTTACAGGATGCCCGAACGTAACAGAGGACTCAATATCTTCTTTAACGTCTGAAAGTGTATATTCGAGTTCGGTGTCCTCTGCTGCGAGAATCGAAAATTGTGACTTCTCCTTATTCTCTTTCTTTCCCTTGTTCAAACTTCCAAACAAAGATGTCAATTCTTCGTTGGATAATGGGTTGACCGTTTCTTTTTCTTTCGTGTCTGGTTTATTATCTATTGCTTTCTTCTCCTTTGTCTTTCCCCTAACATCAGGTTTGCTTTCAACGATGGGAATCCTTGGTCCATTGTTCATGTAGACTGCATATTTGTA
Organism: Yamadazyma philogaea; assembly: GCA_003706995.3. Lineage (NCBI taxonomy): Eukaryota > Fungi > Ascomycota > Pichiomycetes > Serinales > Debaryomycetaceae > Yamadazyma > Yamadazyma philogaea. Next base: position 31,906 of record PPMV03000013.1, on the reverse strand, counting down.
TGGGTATAGTCTTTGTCTCATTAGGGCCGCTTTGACTGAGACAACTTGGCCCTTGGTGCCGAGGGAAGGGTGGTCTTTCAATAACTGAACTTCCAATTTTTTGTATTTGCTTTTGGCACCAGCAGAGGAAGCATACCGCTGAAGGAGACGTGCGCTGCTCCAACTTGTCCGGGCCCTAATATGATTCACAAGGAACATGCTGTGGTAGTCTGTGCTGAAAAATTTTATCTAATGCGAACCTGATAGGGAATTTTGCACTACTAAATGTCTGATAATACGTTGTGTTCTATATGCTTAGTCAATCTTTCTAAGTATACATGTCCGGCATGCTATAGCAAGACGTGCTCTGTAGAATGCATCAGAAGACACAAAAAGCAAACAGAGTGCACGGGAACTGTTGATCAATCCAAATTTATACCCAAAAAAGACCTCGCAGCATCCCCTCTACATATTAATAGAGACTACAATTTTTTGATGCAAATGGGAAGGAGCATTCAAGTGGGCAAAGACGACGTGAAAGGGCAGGCAAAAAGTGTATTTAAGCGTGGTGATGGAAATGGTGGTTATAATAGGAATAAAAGACAAAAGTTGAACCCCAGCGATGATAGTAGATTAGCAGGACTTGCAAAATACTTTCCAGAAAATACTGTTTCGAATATCAAAAGGCAAAATGTCTTGGTCATTCAGTTGCCAGAGGGCATGCAAAGAAATGTGAGTAACAAAACGGGATACGATAAAAGGCTGCAAGCATTCACGTGGACTGTTCAATGGGTGGTTATAGATAACATGGGGGTGGTAAAGAAGGATTTTCTCAGTTATAGAATCAATGAAGATACCATTTTACGGAATGCAGTACCCATGAATATCCTTAAATCCACAATAGGAGAAATTGAAAAACAAGATCTTCGGTTTTTTTTGAAGAATGTGTTTAGAAAACGAGCCCATGACACGTTTATTGAGTTGGTAGCGGACGCATCATTATCTGACGCATTGAAAAATAAGGTGGTGTTAGAATATCCGACCATACATATTTGTATTGGAGAATTCAAGGGAGACGTGGTTGAAGACAAGGACGCTTATATAGAGCCAGAAAGCGAGAGTGAAAGTGAAAGTGAAAGTGAAAGCGAGAGTGAGAGTGAGAGTGAGAGTGAGAGTACCAGTGACAGTGATAGTGAAAGGGAAAGCGACACTGCCAGACAATCAAACAATAATTCAAGCACCAGTGATCAAGATGCAAGTAACTCAGGAACCCTGACAACAATCCAAGGAACAAAGAACGCTATAGAGGAGACCACTAATAAAATACCAGATTCGGACGATTCATCGGATGGAGCACCAGAAGAGCACTCATTAAAATGTAAATAGTCGCGATAAATTAATACGTACTCAATGGCATCGGTTTTTAGAAAGCTGAATGAAAATGATCGCAACATTAACTGCACTCTTTACATCGGAAACTTAGACTTCAAGGTAACAGAGGCTCTATTATATGAACTATTTATCCAGTTTGCTCCCATTAGATTTTTGAATCTCCCCAAGGATAGGGTCCTGAGAACCCATCAAGGTTTTGGATTTGTGGAATTCAAAAGCGAACAGGACGCCGATTACGTGCTCCAAGTTTCTACAGGACTTCGGCTTTACGGAAAGCTCCTTAAACTTCGAATATTAGAGTCCAAGGTCTCCACATCCAAATCTAAAACAAACTCTGCTCCTGTAGATATCGGTGCTAAGGTCTTCATAAGTAATCTTCACTCACTAGTGGACGAAAAGTTCTTACAAGACACCTTCTCATCGTTTGGGAAGATAATATCACAAAGTGTAGTACGAGATCCCAATACAGGTGAGTCCAAGGGCCACGGATTCGTGACTTTTGACGATTTTGACAGCAGTGACAACGCTATTGAGAGCCTAGATGGAAAGATCTTATTGAATAAAAGAATATCTGTCGCTTATGCATACAAGGATGGAACTAAACAGAAGGTAAAACATGGAGACAAGGCTGAAAGAATATTAGCAGCCAATGCGAAAAAAACCATGAAGAAGAATCAAAGCAAAAATGAAAGAAAAGGTTAACATTGAGCAAGTTTCCTTGAGCCGGTTAAATGAAGAAAGAGCCGGAAATGGTAAATCACCTCTAAATTTATTGTGGACATGTCACATTTGCAAATTCAAAGTTGGTGAACTCATCTTACTAATACAATTGGGTTACACACATACGCTCATACTTGAGGTGTGGATAATCCCCTAACCTCGGAGATTTCTTTGGTTGATATAATTCGGTTAACCAACGATTTATTGAGAAAATGTCTGATTTACCAACTACTCAAAAGGCAATTGTCATTGATGCTCATAGTGATACTTGGGAAGTAATCAAATTCCAGGATGTACCTACCCCGAAGATTGAAGCTCCAAATGATATCATCATCAAGAATTCCTACTCTGGGGTAAACTTTGTTGATTCTTATTTTAGAAAAGGCATTTATCCCTGCGCTCTTCCCTCGATTTTGGGCAGGGAAGCATCAGGAACTGTAGTTCAAGTGGGACAAGGAGTATCAAATTACAAGGTTGGTGACAAGGTTCTTTATGCTTCCAGCCAGAGTTTTGCTCAATACAACAAAGTTCCAAGCGATTTAAATACTCTCACAAAGCTCCCAGACGATACTAGTGAAGAGGATATGAAGCTCTATGGATCTTTTGTGGTTCAAGCGTTTACTGCTTATACCTTAGCTAATGAATCTTACAAGCCTAAACAAGGCGAGTATGCGTTGGTGTGGGCAGCAGCAGGAGGGGTAGGACAAGTGCTTACGCAAATCCTTTCCAATAGAGGAGTCAATGTTATTGGTATCGCTTCCACAGAGGAGAAGTTGAAGCTTGTCGAAACTTTGGGAGCAAAGTATACTATCAACTATAAGACGGAAGACGTGGCTGAAAAGGTCAAGGAATTCACCGAGGGTAAGGGTGTTAAGGTTTCTTACGATAGTGTTGGTAAGTCATCCTGGGCTGCTTCGATTGCTTCGTTAAGCATTGGAGGTGTTATGGTTACCTACGGAAATGCTAGCGGTCTCATTGAACCAGTTGATTTCCAAAAGCAGCCACTTAAAAATATCAGTTATATTAGACCAGCATGGTTTTCATACATTCAAAGCAGTGCTCAATTCACTGATTACTTCAATGAGATTTCTGGTGATTACAAATCCGGAAAAGTCAAGTTTGGAGTTCCAAAAGAGTATGCCTTGAAAGATTATGCAGAGGCCACCAAACAATTAGAATCAGGCAAGACAACTGGAAAATTTGTTTTGAAGATCGATTAATTTTGGTTAGGTAGATTTTTTATATCACTAACTATGAAGAAATGTCATAGACATTGTGAATAACGTAGAGACAATGGGTTTTTCGAAGTTATCATTTGGTATAGGAGCCTCGCAATAGAAAAAGTATGTAAAAAGTATGTATTTCGTATAATAAAACTACCATGTTATTAAAGAGCAAGTACTTAGAAACTTATTCAAAGTCTTGGCCTGGAGTTCTCGTATCTTGTTAAATCCTCAGGAGTTGCAACCCCATAGACGAAGTTACTCTCTTCATTGGTGATGATCGCAAAATAAATACCACTATTGAAAAACTCAGCCAACTTCTCCAAAGGTGTCAACGGAGTCATAATCTGAAACTTCTTACCCTTTGAAGTTGGCTTTTGAATGGTTGCAATGGAGGAAGTACTTGACGTATTGTGGTGCTCTTCTTTGTCATATTTTTCTCTGGCCTTTTGGTGGAACCATATCATGTAATTTCTTACCACGGGTTTCAAGAAAGAATTTTTGAACCGTTGAGGGTTGTTTCTCAAATCTTCAACGTTCAACACTCCAAGTAGTTTTTTATTAGTTTCATGTATCACAGGTAGATAAGTAAATTCATGTTCATATGCTATTTCCAAAGCCACATCCAAACTAGTTATGGGATTGACTGATATAGCTGGCTGAATATCGAGGTCTTCAATCACCGCACCTCTATAATCTCTTATATGGAAAAGCACTGGTGCTACCATTATGGAATTCATCTTTAGATTTACTAGTTGCGCGATGATGTGATCGGTGCGCACGATTACTGCAATACGATCAAGTATGTTTCGAAGAAATGAAATATTAGTTTAATAAATAATAATAATAATAACTCAATCATAATTAGATCATGCAGCTTCTGCACTTTTATACGTATCTTTCCTGTGGTTTTGATTTTCATCAGGCCTTTCCCCTTCTTCTTTTACAATTTTTTTCCAAACTTCTTCTTGATCACCATAATCAAGATAACCAATTCTCATTGTCGCTAAAAGATTCAGAGCTGCAGTCAGATGACTATAAACACCTCCGTAGAAAGCCCTGGTGGCGTCTTTTCCGTGAGATGCCTTGAGTAGTGGTACACCTCCGGGGTGTTGGTCCATGAATGGGGTTATATCATGAATCACATTCAGAATTACAATATAGATTTTATCTTTATGTGCAGTCGTCGATATGAGCCTCTTGAACTCTTGCGGCGTTATCAACGGCAATTTCGAAATGGGAGTACCCCAGTTCACTTGTGACCGCTGCTTATCTAGGATCTTTTGTTTTTGTTGGAGTCGTAACTGATCAATAAGATCTGAAGGTGTTACACTCAAATCTTCAATTAATCCTAATTTTGAAAGTGTGAAAAGAAACCACTTTGTGGGATCAAAAGATAGTTTCAGTGAGTCATTACGGTAATCATGAGGGAATTCGTGGTGGAAGTTTTGTTTAGCTTGGCCATAGGTCAAAACTGAAATCAAGGGATTATTACAATTGACGGACGAGTTCGTGTCATTGAATGGCTGCGTAGGAATCGTGATCTGTATTTCCCCAAAGTGGCAAATAGATTCAGGACTGAAGATGCACTGTTGACAAAGGAACATCCGTAATAGACCAGGGTATAATAAACCATGAACAACCGTGTCCTGACAAATATACTTCGTCACCACCACGGGAATGATGATCGATGTGACTAAGAAAAGTTGCAAATACGTCGCCTGTTGCCATGTGATCAACTCTCGTATACCGCTGTTGTAGTTCTTTCTTTGAATATCTAGATCGTCTTCCACTCCTTCCACATCAAAAATCTCATTGTCGATAGCTTCCTTGGAAAATTCATGTTCAATAGTTTCTTTGTAGAACGATTCAATCTTAGGTCGCTTTAAAATCCATCCTAAATGAGCATAGTAGAACCCTCTCTTTATCAGGTAGGGATCCCTCTCTGTATTGTCAGTAAACTGGTGGTGTGCTCTGTGAAGTGAGCCCCACCATTTTATTGAACCTAAGCCAAGACTTGCCCCGAAAACAGCGAAAGAATATTGAATGAACTTAAAGTTCGTTACAAATGCGTTGTGAGTGAAGAACTTGTGATACCCAGACGTGAATGCTAAAAGGGTCCAGTTGAAGTATACGACAGAAAACCAAAACGTTCCAGCATTCACTGGAATTATAGGCTTGTCATCGTAGAATAAATAAATGATAGAAACTAAGGGTAAAACCACTACAGTGAAAAAATGACTATAATTGATACGCTTTAAAAAGTCTCTCTTACGTTTCTTCATTTCCTTCATTTTGGTATTTTTGATGTTGGAAGCATGGGAAAAAATCTGGCTGTTCGTTTCTAACGCCTTCTTCTTCCTAACCCTGTACCGGATTTTCCCCTCGTCGAAGGCGTTGTCGTTGATACCCTGATCATCATTCATCACCCCAATCAGCTGAATAAATTTGATGATACCACGAAACCGCTTTTTAGTTCGTTCGCGATATGGTCGCGAATATCGAACATAAAATTTTCAGATAAACAAGTACTTGACAATGAATATGGCTTCTCGTCAATCCATCCCTCAGCAAGCCAGTGCTTTTGGAAGAGGTGTTCCCTCTCATCAAATACCTGGTATATCTGGGAGTTATAACCAAGGCTCGGGCAATATACCTCCCTCGCTCTCCGCGAAACCACGTCAAAATCCTTCAGCGGCACCTGCAATTCAATACGCCCCGAACGACTTGAATATTCCTGCCAGATTGTATGATGGAAATGAAAATCTAGAGTTTTATAAGAAACTAACTGATGCAGAAAGAGAAATTGATTTGATAAGTACCAAGAAGGAATTAGACTTCCACGTTATCCATGCTAAGTCTTTGCAGTCGTCTAGCTTCAAAAGAGAATCTGGTGTATTGAGAATATTCGTATATAATACCTGCCAAGATCAGCCATGGCAAAAGAATCTTGCCCAGGAAAGAGGCGAGGCTGTGAACCCGAATGCAGAAGCTACTTGGACTTTGAAAGTCGAAGGTAGATTTCTACACGATGAAAATAAAAAGTCTGAATTGAAATTCAGCTCATTCTTAGCAGGAATTTCGATTGATTTAATTCCCAACAGAGACTATCCACACTTGGCCGAGAACCAGGCTCATGTTGTGGAATGGAGGGATCAATTTCCTCAATACCAACAAAAGCAAAACGAGTTTGATGGGTTGGAAGTCAAAAGACCTGGAATTTTCAATTTGAACGCTAGAATTGCCATATTGACTAAAGACCAAACACCCAGACTTAAACTCAGTGAGAAACTAAGTCAATTTATTGGAAGACAGGAAGCAACCCAACAAGATGTTGTACATGGTATTTGGCGATACGTACTATTCAAAGATTTAATAACCAAAAAGCCGGTAGGACAGGTTGACGCTGTTACTAATACGACTCCTGGCCTTAACGACGCCGGCATGTCTGTGGACAACGTATCTTCTGATCTTTCACTTGTGAAGTGTGATGAAGTATTGACTGATTTACTTGGAGTTGAACAGTTCAGATTCAGTGAATTGTATCAGATTATCCCATCACATTTTCAGCCAAGACAACCTATCATTTTGGATTATGAGATCAACACAAGAAAGTCGAACACCTTGGGTGACTTGGTGATCGATGTCCCTGTTGATTTACCAACTGATTTCGCAAAGTCTCAAAGAGTAATCAGCGAAGAACACAAAAAGGTTTTCACAGAGTCAGCACAGGCTTTGGGTCAAATTTCGGATCTAAACAATAAAATTGCCTTAGGTATTAGCAAATTGAAGAATTTGGAGTTAAGACGTCAATTTTATAAGGAGTTAAATGAAAACCCAGTAGAATTCATCAAGCAATGGACCAAGACACAACTGGAAACGCTCAAGAGCTTGAAGAGTGATGAAGGCTATGATGAAGAAGTGGTAAGAAGAGCCAAATACTTCGAAGACAACGAAGATGTTTTGAAGGAGAAGATAAATGTTTTATTAGGGTCAACCAAGTTTTGACCATTGTATACTGTACCAATAGCACCACTACAATACATCAACTCTGAATTAATATAGCCCCCTTTTCGTATATCAAGCCTATAAGAAAAGAATTAAACAAATGTTCTGGATATAAAGTCTTAATCGAATTAACGATTTCCAGCAGAGGCAGCAAATACGTACTACCTCGTATATTTCCGTGGTTACGGCCACTTTGTTTAAGAGCTCGCTTTCAAGTACCAGAATGATTACGGGTGTTCGAGGTCAGTCGAGCATAACCCCATATTTTTTAGAATCTAAAGTATCATTCTCCCCAGAATCGAGATTAGATTATATTGAAGTCAAGAAAGAGGGAGAATCTGTACCGGACTTCAAGTGCACCTTCTTCCAACAGAGCCTTTACTAAAATTGAGGTATATGTTTTTTGGGTTTCAAATTGTCGTTTGTACAATGAACTACAATGAAACCAACACTATCACGTTCTACCAAGCATTTTGAACCCAGGGAAGATCTAAGCGAGAAGCAGATTCTTTCGCCATAAACTTCACAAATTTCGCAAATTTGGAGCGTTGGCGCAAAATTTGTACGGCTAAGTTCGGTAGGCGTTTTTAAATGCTGTTGTGGTCTTTGTATTGGTTATTTTAAGAGACTTATCTGCAGGGATTTAATTAGAAAGGCACACAGTGCCGAAAACTATAGATAAGCCCATAAACAAATCCGGAGTCATAGATAGGAAAAGGCTCACGCAGTAGCCATGCTAGAATGATCTCGTCCTAGACATGAATCCGAATTTAAGTTACAAAACAATATCCCAGAAGATACGCTTCCCATTTGAGTAGGAGTTCACCAGCTTTATTACCCCTCCAGCCAAAGTCATGCTTGTCCTAACTTCGCCAAAACGGCAGCACTCCGCAGGAATGAACAAGAAAACGCCTTCTTCCCACAGTTTTCGGAGTTTGATAATCATCAAGCTCTTGAATGCAGGATCTCCCCTTTCATTCAAAGACCAAGATAAGTGGATTTCTTTTCAACCTGGGGTATAAATATGTGACAAATGTCGAGACTAAAACACAAAGCACTGTAATGAAGAAAACTCAAGTAACCACTAACAACATAGAGAAAACTTCTCAAGATGAAGATTTCGATTCGTCTAGTGACATCGAGGCGCAACATGATCACGACTTGCAAAGAGGTTTGAAACCAAGGCACATCCAGTTGATAGCAATTGGTGGTATTATAGGAACTGGGTTATTTGTTGGTTCTGGTGCTGGCCTAGGCACCAGCGGGCCTGCACCTTTCTTCACCGCTTATGTCATCATGTCATTTGTGCTTTATGGGGTAATGATCTCTTTGACAGAAATGGCCACTTATTTACCATTGAAGGGTAAGTCCATCTCCACCTTTGCGACAAGATACGTCGATAGATCTTTGGGATTTGCCATGGGATGGAATTACTGGTACTCATACAGTATGCTAATCTGTACGGAGATATCTGCTGCTGGTATCGTTGTGAATTATTGGACCGATAAAGTCCCCATCGCTGCATGGATGACAATTTTTTACTTGGTGATTTTAGGTTTGAACATGTTACCTGTTCAATACTACGGCGAAACAGAGTTTTGGTTTGCCTCCCTTAAAGTGATTTGTATTGTTGGATTGATAATCTTGAGCATTGTCATTTTCTTTGGAGGTGCTCCAACACATGATAGGTTGGGATTTAGGTACTGGAGAGAACCAGGTGCATTTGCTGAGCATTTAGCCAACGGTAACACAGCAAGGTTTTTGGATGTGTGGACCGCTATCATCAAATCAGCATTTGCTTTTATCCAGGGTCCTGAATTGATTGCCATGGCTGCTGGTGAAGCCAAAAAACCTAGAAAGAATATTCCTTTTGCTGCTAAAACATTTATTTACCGTGTCATAATATTTTACATGCTTGGATCATTGTCAATAACTGTTATCGTACCTTACAATAACCCAAATCTTATGGGTGGCACTGGGAACGCCGCCTCTTCTCCATTTGTCATAGGTATAAAAAATGCTGGCATTCCTGTGCTTGGCCATATTGTCAATGCGATCATCTTGACCTCCGCTTGGTCAGCTGGAAACTCTTTCTTTTACGCTGCATCCAGATGTTTATTGGGGTTGGCAAGAGAAGGATTGGCACCAAAGATCTTTTGCAAAACCACGAGCTGGGGCACACCTTATGCAGCAGCGCCTGTTGCAGTAGTGGCTTTGTTGTCATACTTAAACGTCAATCAATCCGGTGCAAACGTTTTTAGCTGGTTCTCTAATATTTGCGTTATATCCGGTTTTATTGGTTGGGTTTCTCTTGCAATCAGTTACTTGAGATTCAGGAAAGCTTGTTTTACACAAGGTGTCTATGAGCGGTTGACTTATAAAGCGTTGTTTCAACCATACCTTACTTGGTTCGTCCTTATTTTCATTTCCATTGTCTCTATCACCAATGGATATGCCGTATTTTTTGATTTCAATGGGCCTGATTTCGTAGCTGCCTACATAACATTGCCGTTATTTTTTATCTTGTATGGAGGCCACAAACTCTACAGCTGGAAGCAAGATGGCTATACTAGATTCTGCTACCCAGCTGAAGATGTTGACTTGGTGACTGGATTGGCTGAAATTGAAGCAGAAGACACAGATGAGCCTTTAAGGGTACCTAAGAACTTTGCCCAAAGAGTATGGTTTTGGTTTACTTAATTTATTCATGTTCTATAGTAACTAGATTTTGAACTGCTACTCTCAGTAGTATATATAAACATCGGCCCTAAATTTTGATTTTGCAACTCGCACCGCGTTTCTGGGATGGCTGTTACCGCATTATCATCGACAGTCTACCCTGATGCCGGATAGTGAGAAGAGCCCCAACTCAGAAGCGAACGTGCTCTCCGATCACCAAAGAAAAGATCAAAATCTTGACTCAATGCTTGCCTTGAACGACTATGTGGAAGGCAATGGGGAGCTTGCTGCCAGTGACTTCAATACTCGGAGTACCAGAGAATGTGATGAGGACGTTGCGAACAACAGCAGCCTAACAGACGATAATAAAACGATAATTGAAGACGGTGATTTAACTGAACCATCTGATCTTCAAGAAGGTCACAGGTCCCGACATTTCACAGATAGATCAAGTGAAGCCGAAACCCTGCTGGAGAACAACGATCTTCGTCTTGTGGAGTACGATCATGAATCTAAACCACAACGATTAGGTAGACCAAGGAAGCACGGAATGAGTCAATTTAAACCATCACCTCAAGACTCTGAGGAAAATGCCGCTGATTCAAGATTGTTGTTATATCGCTTGGATGATCGACCTGTCGAAGGTGTTGGCTCTCGAGGTGGCCAGACCGACCGTCGTGCGAAAAAAGGTAAAATCACGTCGGAAGTAGTCAGTAAGCGGAAAGCGCAAACTCAATTGGTTGTTGGACCAAACGGTATCAAGATTCAAAAGAGTTCCCCACCAGATGGCAGCTCCATTCTGAGTAAGCCTTCCTCTTCGCAACCGGATGGACATATACTTGAACCAGGAACAAAACAGGAGATCTCCGACCTGGAAGGACATATAGGTTTAGAAAGAGATAACAACTCTAAGCTAGTTCAATCAGTTCGGACTAAATCGATGCATAATCCTAACAAAGACACCAAAGCATCCAGGGTAAGGCCGGCGACTATAAATTGTTCAAGAACCACGGTCCTTAATGGGAAAAACAAGCCTACTAGACAATTCCCAGGTCCAGCGATGGGCCTCTACTATGACTTGTACGACGACAACCTTATTGATGAACCACAAAACAAAGAATCTGCACAGGAGGAACTAGCATTTGGTTTCCCCGTCAAAAAGGTTCCGTATGCAGCTGACGTGATCTTTCTTGTTTCCTATATTGGAAAGTTCAGGGACATCATTGGAATAGGCAAAGTTTCCCCTCAAGATTTTGAAGAGGGCCTTGGATTAAGTACAGAAATCACCACTGAGGTGGCTCCCGTTTCCCCGTTGATGAATCTGTTATTTGCTCGTCTTGTGACTCTTTGTCTAAACAGAAAACCGGAAGTCAATCCCAAATATCAGGGAAAAGCAATACAGGAGTTGAAGGCTGCTTTGACTTCTTTCGGTTTACCTAGGGAATGGTCAGATCCAGAAGAGAGGTATGAAAGATTTACTTTAGATGACTCCAATGCGGAGCCTGTGGATGAAGCCATGCCTGACTTACTATTGACCGAAGGATATATTTACCATCCCCCGCATCAATACGTGAACCCTTTCAACGATAAACAAGGCTTCGAGAAAGTTGGGTTCCCTGCCATTGAAAATCCTGTTGACAGATTGATCATGTTGAGAACATTAGCACAGTGGTCTTTAGTCCTGTCTCGAGAAATAAGCACGGCGATCGTGGATCTCATCGAAAAGCAGGATATTCCTGGTGATAAGGAAACATACTATGCTTCAAGAGCAGTCCTCAAAGGGTTTAAGTATGCTGAAGATTTGACACAGGAGATCAACGATAAAATAACCAGAAAAAAATACAAAGAAGATAACGATTTTATTAAGAAGTATTTTGAGCCTAGATCAGATCCAATCAATTTTCCGCTTCGTCTTCGTGTTGATGAAATGGTGATAGGCGATGTAGGTTTCCACGTGGGAAGATTCTTCCTAGTGAGAACTGCAGATCCCAGCGATGGAGGTATTAGTTCCGTGGAAAAAATGAAGCATTTTCGTTCCCAATTAGGTGTCATACGAACAACTGCCGCTCCTAAGTTTAAACTTTATGTACAAGATGTACATCTGGTATTATCTGAAAGATTAACCGAAGAAGGGGTCGAATTCAATGAAGCAGGAGAAGAAGTCTTCAATGAAAAAAGTACAGAAGAGCATATAGAGACACACTACTATGAAGTGGCGAGTAACTATCAAGAGCTTGAAGATTTTGTCAGCCATTTAGGCACCAGGTTAGGGGAAAATGTCTCGGATTCACAAAAGCTCCCGATCATTTCGTCGACTACGACTATTCACAAGCCAACACGTGCACTTTACGAATACCTCGGGGGTCTTCTACCTCTATTGGGAGAACAAGAAAGTCTTCAGGTTGAAGAAAGATCCTCCAGGAAGAAAAGAGTAAATTATAGCGGGCAAGGTACTTCTCACTCGCAAGCTAATGGTGATTCTATGTCTGAAGAGGACGATGACGACTACCAGGATTATGAGGGAATGACTAAGGATGAAGATGACGATGAAGACTATAGGGATTAGCAGACTACAGAATACATAAATTTTTAACTCACGTAGACCAGGGCATCGTTATAAGCTAATAATCTGCAGATATTGAGACGCGAAAAAAAAATCAACGCGTTGAACGATGGCTGATTACGGTGATTACAATCAATACGGAGATGGGGGTTTTGACCAAGCCGATACTAGCTTTCAACAAGAGAATAGTTCTCAAAGACTTCATACTGACTCCTCATTAACCCCCGTGACTATCAAGCAAATCAATGAGTCTACTGAACCCCACACTGACGCTGGTTTTGTGATCCATGGAGTTAAATTAAATGCCGTTGCAATCGTTGGTGTGCTCAGGATAGTAGAGCCTTCTGATAGTTTCATTCAATATACAGTCGAAGACGGAACTGGGTCCATTGAAGTGAGAAAGTGGGTTGACAATGAAACCACTTCGATATCTGAAGAAACCGAACGCTTGAATAATCTTAAGAATAAGTACGTTCATGTGGCAGGGAACCTCAAAGGGTTTCAAGGAAAAAAGTCGTTCCAAAATGCCTCGGTACGTGAAGTTACGGACCATAATCAATTATTGTATCATAATCTAAGCGCAATTGACATCCATATCAAATCTCAAGGTATTTACAAGACAGCGAAAAGTGACTTGTTTGTTGGTGAGGATCAAGCTAATTCCAACGATTCAAGTTTGGAGAGCAGGGTATTGAGGATTGTGAGTGATCACACCGCTTCGATGCCTGAAGGAGTTCCGATCCAGTTGATTTCCCAGAAGTTGGGACTCAGTGAAGCAGATATTGTTAAGACTTGTTTGGACTTAGTGGATAAAGGAAGTATCTACCAGGCTTATGAAGACCAAGCATATTTGGCTATATAATGAAGTATATATTGTTCTTATAATCGTTACAAATCTGTTCTCACTATTCCTGAACACTTAATCTATTTGAGTCATCGTGTCGAGGTTCATAGTTTTACTCATCTCTTTTGAAGAGGTAGCACAGAAGAAAGCGTCCCAAAGGTCTCCGTTAGACACGGTTTCTCCTTCTCCTTGACCTCTGTTGACAAGTGTATCAATACCACCACTCCTCATTAATGTAAGAGACTCAGCTTTGGATAAATTTTTGGCCCGAGATATCTTTTCAGCAAAGCCATTCGAGGTTATTGTTTCGTCTATTTCCTTGTCATCCTCTTTATTGATAAATTTTAGTCTTTTATTAGTAGAAAGGAGCACCACACTCTCTTCAACGGTATTTTCAATGGCAAACATCCACACAGTTGTCACTTTGGTCTGTCCGATTCGATGAATTCTTGAAATAGCTTGGAGCTCTAAAGAAGTATTCACCAACGGCTCACACAAAAAAATGTGGGTTGCATTAATAAGATTCAAGCCACTGGCTTGTGCTTTGGCATTTAACAAAAAACATGTGATGTTACTGGATGGGTCTTTGAATTTTTCAACACTGTCAAATTTTGAGCGAGGTCTGCCAGCACCCACTTCGGCAGTTAGAGTCCCGTAAGATGCAAGATACGACACTCCAGAATCTTTAAAAGCGGTGGCAAGAATATAAAGGAGATCTTGCCATTGACTAAAGACAACAATTTGCACCCCATTATCCTTTTGCTTTAAGTAAAGCACTTGTTTCACAATCATATCAACTTTCGAAGAATACGAATTCTTTAGTTTGATCTTCTGAATATCTGCCACAATGCTATCGTCCATACTCTTATAAATAGAGTGGAGTTGCTTATCATTACGAACAATTGCTGGGGATTCAACCAGGCTAGCTTTCAAATCAGGAGTATAATGTGTGAAATCGTATACAGAAGAAGGTGATACAATGCTTTTACAGACCGGACATGTCCTGTGACTGCTTAACCATTGTTCTAAACAATCCTTACAATATTTGTGACCACAAGGAGTCAAGGATCCTATGGTTATAGCAGTCCGACAAATGACACACATTAAGCTTTCCTCAAGACCTTCTGGTGACTTATCAGGGTTTTTCAAGGTCTGAAGATACTTGTATTTGGTGATCAACTTGGCAAGTGATGATGGCGCAGACCTCAAGTGCTCAAGGCTACTACGGAATCCATACTCTGCCGCGGGGTTGTGTTTCTCAGTTGGGTCTATTTTCAAGTACTCAGGCAGTTGAACACTATCCGAGATTTGTTGTAGCTGTTTGAAATAATCGATCCTGGCATTGAAAACAAAGTTACAGTTACTGTTCAATTCCTTCTTCAACAAGAGGTTTGCAAGTTTCTGGTTTTCGAAAATTTGTCTAATGTTACCTGCCAAATGATTTAATATTAAAAGCTCCAGATTAGCTTCTTCTGAATCAGCGTTCTTCTCATTGGTAATTTCTATTTCAAGCTCCTTGATCTGCCTAACCAAATCATTGAACGAAGGTTTGGGAGATACCTTTACCTCGTCTCTTCTAAGTTCAAGGCTTTCCAAAAAATCCTTATCATGTATCCTTTCAAACTCAACGTTAAAATCTCGCTTTTCATTTTGCTTATTGGTGTTGATGATTTTCGTCGAGCTTTCCTTGCCCTCAATTGCTGATGATCTGTCTGTCAAGAGCGTAGTTAACATGAGTAAGTATGAGGATGCTTTGTCCTGGTCCTCGATAGTTTTCTCATATTCAGATCCACTGGGGTCTTGCTCGTTCGTCAAAAGAGGAGAGCAGAGAATTTTCAATAGTTCTGACATCCACTGATTGATTACATGTGCTTGGTTGTTCAATTGATCGGCGAGATGTTGTAACTTGTTGAAGTAGAAAATGACTTTAATACCAATGAGCGTATCTCTAAAATGATCCACTCTTATTTCAGGCAAATGCTTGAAGAATTTCTTAGTTGATTTAGGCAACAGCAAGGAACCATCATCAAAGAAAACATCATCCTTTGAGAAGACTTCTCTATTGAGGATTTTGGATTCAACTGCTTTTGTAACGTTGCGAGTGGCACTTTCCAAAAGGGTGTGTCTAGTTTCCTCAGCTAAACGGTAAAAGTTACTTTCCAAAAACTTCATTCTGTGAACTGATGGTGAGTCGTCGCATTCATCTGGATAGACATACGACTCAAAGAGGGATTCTTCGTTTACTAAGCTAACAGGTATAGTCGAACCAGTTAATAATTGAGCAACTTCTTGAAAGATATAAATTCCCTCAGTTTGTAAAATTGGGTTCGTCAAGTATTGTTCATATTGAGTATTTCTACACTCACGTATCTTTTCCAAGTACTCCGGATCGTACTCTTGGAAATAAGAGGAAGCTAATAGGAAAAAGCATCTATGCAATGTGATATTCCACTGCCTCAATCTCTGATTGTTTGATTTAATGAGTTCATTTATCGCCTCGAGATCCCTATAATCTTGGTCCGTGAAATTTATCTGATCTGCATCCAAATCCATCATTTCATCATCATCAAACAAATTGCCTTCATCATCATTGTCAGAATATCCTACAGGAATGTCAACACCGGCTTTTCTTCTCAAATCTATGCGCTTGTCCTTTAAGTTTTTTATGACTCTCCTTGTCCTGGCTATGATACCTTGAGAGCATTCTGAAACAAAGCGAAGATATTTTCTAGCATACAGAGGAAACAAGGTTTGCTCGGCAAGAAATGCTAAGTCGATAAAGTATCCCATAAGCTGTCTTTCAGCCTTGATAATATCAGACGCGGCTGCTTCAACCATATCGTCCAAAACATTTTCCAATGTGTTGAGTACATGAACTGTTTGGATAAACCTTTTGTTGGAATTGTTATACATATAATATCGCCTTCTGTGTCTTCTGGTATTGAGATTGAGTTGGCCCACCTGGGGATTACAACAGACTTGTCGTAATCTCACTAACCAACTTTTCATGTAGGAAATAATTGTTGGTGTTGGTTCCCACGAGTCCAACACAGGAGTCCCTTGAGCATCAAGACAGATACTAGCAAGACACTCGCCCAAAATTTGATTATAATTTTCTTGTTCCACCACGTTGAAGGGGATAGTCATTAACACTCGGTTTTGAGGAGGTAATTTGATCTCGTCATGTACCATTGCTTTGGTATGTCTCAAGCCTACCGTTCTCCATAATTCTAAAAAATCGTGGTTTGTATTTAAATTCATGTTAGTCAACTGGTCCCAGCTTGATTTACCAACCTTCCCTATGAACGGCTTATACTTCAAGAATTCGAGGATTGAATGCAAATCGTTTAAATTTTTCTTGATCGGGGTACCCGAAACTGCCCACGCATGATATTTAGAAATTAAAGAAGCACTTTGAAATGGGCGAGATACCTTGGACGACACCATCTGAACTTCATCTAAAACAACCCTCCAAAACTGAAGCAACATTAAAGGTGACTCGTAGCTGGAATCTCTATAAATATCAGGCAAGCGACTATGGCTTATAGCTAACTGAATTTCGTCCTCTAAAATTCTCTCGTAATCAGTCTTATCTTGAGATTCGTCTGTCTTGAAATTGGCTATTTTGGGTTTCTTGGACAGAACAGACAATTGAAAAAGTGAACGGTAGTCTTTCAACAAAGCGTCTTGATCGTATATGGTTGGGTCAGAACCACGCTCACTGGGTGATGCTTCAAGATATTCCTCATCACTATCTGAAGGGTTCGGGCTTTCTGGGTCATACCGTTTAGCTTCGTCATGCTCGTTTCCGCTGTACAGTTCCCTTTGACGCTTCCTACTTGAACCCCTCGTTTGTTTGTTCCTGGATGAATACAAGGCATAGTCTAACTCTTTCGAAATAGTGGAGTAAGTAGTGAACACTATATCGAACATCTTCAAGTAGTCAGCGATAAGTCTCGGATTATTATTGAGTTTAGGGTACTTGTTGAGTCCTTTATAGATTGTAACAGCCAAGCAAGGAGCCAAGCGGAGGATCTCTTCAGTCCATTGTTTCAAAATTGAGTCTGGGGCAATAATCAATGTGGTTTTAGCTTGTAAAATAGGCTTTGGATCCCCGAAAGCACTTAATTGGACATGTATGACTTCATCAATCTGATCAATGGGCCTCGGGTTTAACAAACAGAGAGCGGTTACCTCAACTGTTTTACCCAATCCCATTTCCTCCGCCAATAGCCCTTGAGCCGGTAGAAGTTGAAGTGAGAATTTATCTCTGGAATAATTTAAGATAAACCGATACATGGAGATTTGGTCAATTAGATTACTGTTGAATTTGTTATACCAGAAAGGTTCACCAGCATAAAGAACACGTGCCCAGCCAAAACATACCCGATTGAGTACAGCCAGAATCAGCTTGTCGAGATCAAGATGTGAGGAATCAGAGAGTTTTCCGCCCAAGGCCAATTTAATATTTTCAATCAAAGACAATGAAATTAGCTCCTTGTTTTCTATTCGATGAGTCAGCCAGTTGTACTGGACTGATTCTTTTTCCAAGAGCCAATTGACCGTTTTACGCTGAAACTTCAACAAATTAGTCTCCAACTCTGGCAATTCAAAGTGTGTATCGATATCTGGTAGATAAGTTGCATTTTCTGACATTGCATCATAGAACAAAAGAGCACTCACAGAAGTATCGGAGTCTGCCGTAGCCAGATTTCTGCCATTAAGGAGATGATCACTTTCCACCCTGGCATTCAAGTACTTGCTTAGTTTCGAGCACACATTTAAGGGTACGACTTCGTTCACATACGGTCCATAAAATACTTTATAAGAAATGCTAGCAGTAATAGTATTGTTCAGTAAATTTAAAGAAAGTCGTACAGTGGGAGGTTCCGTCTGCACAGTATAGTTAGACTTTGCGTTAGCAGTTTGTAGTAGCCCTAATTCTTGTTTCAACGTGTTAACCTCCTCACCAAAACTCTCCAAGTCAAATGTGAACAAAGGCTTTTCTTTCATTTTAAATACCTTATGATTCCTTAATGTAAGAAAAGTGCTATTTTTGGGTAACAGAAATGATATATGGCGAGTTTCAAAGTCGTATACGCCTGGGCTGGGACTAGTAAATCCTTTGTATTGAAAGGAGGAAAGATCGACAGCTAAAGTCGCAGATATTGTAACCGTCCTATCAATAATCTTGTTAAAGGAACGATATCGTACCAGATCTGGATCGTTCTGTTCATTTTGCTTGTGGAGTTCATTTACACCTCGCGCATATTCATAGTTATCGATTTTCAAGTTCTTTAGATCTTTGTTAGTGTATGTTTTGAACTGAGGGCTGGTATTTGCTAATGACTTGCTATTGCCGCTTGCCTCTGCAAGCTGCTTATTTTGAGCTAATTGGGATAGCCACCCAATATCAGCAACGACAACGTCGACGGATCTTAGGTCCATAAGATTCATTGTAAGAGCCTTTTGGGATCGCGAAATGCAATGATGGTGATGCTTACGAATCACTTGTTAACTCTTGGATGTCTATTGAAAGGAGCCTAATGTACATATATTTCGTTCTATAATAATCAACAAGAGAAGCGTTTAAGACACTTAAAAAAGGCAAGAAATTGGATTAGATTTACGATGGTATCATAATCGGTTTGTTCTTCCTTCTTTCAAGAATTGAAGCACCACCCAAATCCAATTCAAACAACAGCTTGTTCTTATTAGCATTCTGATGATTGTGTTGCTTATGAGGTACCTCTTTGATAACTCTACCAGAGCCTGATACATTCTCTTCTTCTTCCTCTTCAACAATAAAGTCTTGAAGTTGTTGGGGATTAGATAATTTGGCCTCTTCTCCCATTCTGTGCACGGCAGTAGATATATCAAATGCATCTCGTAAAGCAACAGCAGCTGGAGAATACAATTCGTTGGCATATTTCTTGCTGAATCTGTTGTTAAAATCTTGAATAGGGTGCTTGTGGGGAACAGAAGTTGGTGCCCTAGATTTTGGTGGTCCCATAGGAGCTTCAGTCTGCTTAATCCAAGGGTCTGCAAGGAACTCATCTATGGTATAACGTTGCTTTGGGTCAACTGTCAACAAACGAGAAACACAATGCTTAGCACCAGAAGATATTTCATCCCACCAAGGAGACAAAAAAGTGTATGATCCCTTCGCAACTTTCTCCGTCAACATATCAATCCGTTCATCATAAAAGGGTGGAAAGCCACATAAAAGAGTATACAACACACAACCAATGGCCCACATGTCCACTTCCTTCGAATACCTTTCGTCGCGTACAATTTCTGGTGCTGTGTAACCCACGGTACCACAAGGAGTTTTAGTATTATGCTCCCAGATTTGTTTGGACAAGCCAAAGTCTGCTAACTTGACAACACCCATAGTTCCACTTCCAACACCCGGGATGAACTCGCCTTCATCGAGTTTAGTGTTAGGGTCGTCAGATTTACGCAATTTAGAGGCTGGATCAGAGGAAGGAACAAACTCAATAGGATAAAATAACAAATTCTCGGGTTTGATATCTCTGTGGACAATTCCAACTTCTTCGTGAAGATACCGTACACCTTGAGCGACTTGGGTAATAATGTGTCGACTCAAATCTTCAGAAAGATATGTATACTTGACAATGGCAGAAAAGACTTCTCCACCTGTCACCAATTCCTGAACAATGTAGTAGTATGGTTCAGAATCAATGAACTCAATAAAATTTACCACATTAGGGTGGGATAATTGCCTCATAATAGTGACTTCCTTCAATACAGCTTGTTTTTGAGTTTGATCCATTTGGAACTTCCTCAAAATTTTGACGGCGACGTATTCACCGGTTGGGATGTACTGAGCTCTATAAACGATGGAGAATGCACCTTCGCCTAATTGTTCCAAAACCTTGTAATTCTCGAGCCCTGGATAAACCAGAGATTTGTTCTTTTGTAGCCGTTCTTGTTCTACAATATGCGTAGCAACTTCACGATGAGTGGGACCACATAAGTCTTCTTGACCCTTTTCCGTATTCGCCTGAGTAGCGAGCCCCGAATTTTCATTGTTAACAACAGAACCAAAATTGTAGTTTGCAGCACCCTGTTTTGTGCTATTGAGTGTTGATTCAGAACCTTTATCAGCAGAAAATTCTGGCATTTCACGAACAATGCTGGCACTGTTTACTTGTTGGAGAGAATCTCTTTGGGTTGCTGGGAGATTAAAACTTGCAAAGGGGGAACCCATGTTGTGTTTTTCGCTGGCATGTTTTCCGTGGCGGATAAATGCCTTTAAGTTTTCAAACATTATAGTTTGAGAGATGAAGTGTAAGTGTTTGCGTGAACGATTTCAAATAATGATACGGAAGATCGGGTTGAGCTAACAAGTCTAAGATGACTGATAAATTTTCTGATGCCAAAATAATAAATCGCAATCTCAAAAAAGGGCTAAGTTCGACTTTTTAAATTGTAAGACGAGGGTATACAGCAATTCGATAATACAAAGCGAAATAAACAGGAACTATCTACTAGCAACTGCACAGAGCCAAAGCATGAAAGCTGGAACATCAACGGAGTTCGTATCATAGATTTGTGCCCTCGTGCAACTGACAGGATGATTCTATTTAGTATTATGCTATTGTTTGTTATATTCATCAACTCTCCTATGTAGTATTTCTTGTGGCAGATGAAAGCATCCTCAGTATACCCACATTTTTACGTAATGTGATCCTGTAGAATGAACTGAAGAAAAGAAATAATCGATGTAATATAAATGAGATCATTGCTACCATTTCGGAATACCGATCTTCTGCTCGCAGACATGTGAGCGTTCGCAACAACATAACAACCATCGAACGGTTTTCCGCAGAGCCCTGCCCTTTTTTTAGATTTAATCGATGGTGGGACACCACCAGGGAGGGTCCGGAAGTGCGAGCTTTGTTACAAACTATTAACCAGTATTTAAGCCAGGCGCTTATGTCTTACCACACCCGCATGCGCCTTAAAAGTGAACTACTCAGGATTACCGTTCTACTGCACCACAATTGTTCGCATCGTCTTGAATTCCACGAGTTTTGCCCCGACACACGGAATTTTTGCTTGCTGAATCCGGCCCTACCCGTAAACTGCAATTTTCTCGGGCACATTGTCTTTAGATTGGCAGTTTTCTGCTACACAAAACCAGATCTAACAAGGGCAATTTATTTTTGCTCCCGAAACACTATGAATATTGCAGGTTCACGTGCAATGTCTACAAACGTTCATCCTAGGCACATGATTTGATTATATACGATTCAGATAGGCGCTGCGGTTTAGTTACTGTCGCCTTATCTCCTTGTCGCATTAGCGGCGCCTCAAAGATTTCGGCGAAAATCGCACTCCTATAGAACAATTATGTCTTCTCCTCCAGCTATTGTGTTCACCGATTGGGACGGAACTGTCACCCTTCAAGACTCTAATGACTATCTCACAGAGAATCTTGGTTTTGGCTATCCAAAAAGGAAGGCCATCAACGATGAGATTCTCAATGGAAACATGAGCTTTAGAGACGGGTTCCAAAAAATGTTAGATTCAATCGATACTCCATTTCCAGAATGTATCGAGTATTTGAAGAAGCATATCAAGTTGGATGAAGGTTTCAGAAAGTTCTATGACTTTTGTCACTCAAATGGCATCCCTGTCGTGGTTATCTCGTCTGGTATGAAACCCATCATTCATAGTTTATTGAAGGCCTTGGTAGGGGAGGATGCGGCTGAGAATATTGAAATTTATTCTAACGACGTGGTAATCAGGGATGATAGCTCTTGGGACATTGTTTATAGAGATGATTCCGACTTCGGTCACAATAAGGCCCTCTCCATCAAGGAGTATTTGGCTACCCACAAACACGAAACGTTACCCCCATTGTTCTACTGTGGCGATGGGGTTTCTGATTTGTCTGCTGCTAAAGAAACTAATTTGTTGTTTGCAAAACATGGCAAGGACTTGATCACCTACTGCATTAGAGAAAATATCCCATACACGGAATTCAACAACTTTGCAGATATTTTGGATAAAATGACCAATATCATTGAAGGAAAGCCCATTTCCGATTACATTGAAAATAAAGCAACAAATTAAAACCATCGTCTAGCTAAAGATGGCCTGATATTTATTCTTAGATTCGCTTAAAATAGATTAAATTAGATGTTACTCGTAAATCCAGATTCTTCGTATCTGTGGGTTGGATAAGTATGCTTTTCACGTAGTACTATTGTTGTAGAAATGCATCACAACTACAAGGGTTGTCTGGTTTGATCCCGATCTAACGTAATTCAGACATTGAAAAGCCAGCCCTTCCCTCCGAGTCACTGCCTCTTTTTATCAGATCTCACAATGCGCGACATTCTTTCTTTGGCAACCGATGCATCTCAACTTGAAAACCTCCTGCGTATGACTGCTTCATCTTCATTTGAATCTCCTAGATCATTACCCCACACTACGGAGACTAGTGCAACGATTACAACATGGCAAGGTAAAGCAAAAGCTGTCTTACGTAAGTACGCTTCCTTCGTTGGCCCTGGAGTCTTGGTAGCTGTCGCGTATATGGACCCAGGTAACTATGCTACTGGAACCACGGCTGGTGCAAGCAATAGGTACAGCTTGCTCTTTATCGTTTTAGCCTCAAGCATCATGGCTATTTTTTTGCAGAGTTTATGCATTAAACTAGGAACCGTTACGGGTTACGATTTGGCCCGGTGTTCTAGAGAATACTTCCCTAAATGGTTAAACATTTTCCTCTGGGTGTTCGCTGAATGTGCTATTATTGCAACAGATATGGCAGAGGTTATTGGTTCTGCTATTGCTTTGAACATTTTGTTGAAGATTCCTCTCCCTGCTGGTGTCTGTATCACCATTGTTGATGTCTTGTTTGTCTTGATGGCCTATAAGGCAGACAATTCCTCTGTCAAGTTCCTCAGGTACTTTGAATTTTTTGTTACAGCTTTGGTGCTCGGTGTGACGATATGTTTAGCAGTTGAGTTGGGACAACTTCTGGTGGACGGTGCAGAAGTAAGGGCTATTTTGAGGGGATTCGCTCCTCTGGCTCAAATGTTTGAAGGTTCGGGTGTAGCTATTGCTGCTTCTATTGTTGGTGCCACTGTTATGATCCACTCATTATTCTTGGGTAGTGGTATTGTTCAGCCCAGACTTAGAGAGTATGATGTCCAACATGGTTTGGTTGATCTAAGTCGTCTCGAAGAAAAAGAAATGACGGAAGAAGATTTTTTCTATAGACAGTACAAACCTTCTTACCAGAGCATTAAGTATAGTTTGAAATATTCCATCATCGAATTGACTATTACATTGGCAACTTTTGCAGTATTCGTTAACTCTTCGATACTAGTGATTGCCGGTAACACCTTGTATGGCACCGAGGAGGCTATTGATGCAGACTTATACACTATACATAAATTACTTTCGAAGAACTTGGCAGCAACTGCCGGTACTATTTTCATGTTAGCCTTGCTCTTTAGTGGCCAGAGCGCTGGAATTGTGTGTACCATTGCAGGTCAAATTGTTAGTGAAGGCCACATTAATTGGACTATGAAACCATGGCTTCGAAGATTGGTCACAAGAAGTATTTCCATTTTGCCATGCTTTGCTGTGGCCATATCTATTGGCCGTCAGGGTATGAATGTTGTATTGAACATTACGCAATTAATCATCTCATTGTTACTACCATTTCTCACTGCACCGTTGATCTATTTTACCTGCAAGAAATCGATTATGAGAATCGAAACTAAAGAGCACGTCAAGGATGCAGTTAAAGATGAACAAAATGGTAAGCATTATGTTTACTTCCATAACCATTGGATAACTACTTTATTATTGATAGTCATTTGGTTCTTCATCTCCGTGATTAATGTTTATGCCATTTACGATTTAGCCAAAAATGGGTTTATGAATTCTTAACTGATGATTTTCTACGTGAGACCCCGGATTAACCCAGCTCGTATAAATGAGAGAACATTGAGTTTGTTTTCTCCGCTTCTTGGTAGATAGACTTAAGATACATCAATACCTTATTACCTTAACACCGGCTTATACACGAAACAGTCCAATGAGTCCATTGGATTCCTGAATATTTTTCATATCCACTCGACACATCGAAGTCAAATTCACTGTGAAGGAGACCTTCAAGTCCTTACACTAGTCAGTTTCTTAAAATGAACATTACCTAATCAGATAGGATCACCACTACATAACTATATAAATAAATAGCTTACCAGATACTATACTCGGCTAACATGATGAGTCTCTTTTATAGGGGCTTAGTTCGAAAGATTTTAAGGATTCATTTTGCTGTTGTTGTAAATTTTTCACCTTAGCATCTCCACATATGACTCGTGTCTCGATAACAATTTCATTTCGCAACCCCTGGGCGCGCACTAGAAGGGTTTATCAAAACTATCGTCAAGGGTTGCAGACCGATGGTACATACTAATATATTGAGAAAACTTCACATAACCAAGTCGCACGCCACCCAGCCAAGTTCTGAACCTAGTCCAACCATCTCCAAGAACAGTCAACCCTCAATGGATTATAACTCTCACAGCGGTAACATTGCCTCTCCTCACATCGATGCTAGTTCAACAGCACAGCAATCCCAACAACAACAAACCGCTTCACACAATGGCCCTCATGTAACTCCTCAAACTACATCCAACCCTGTTGCTCCTGCGAATCCTTCCGTTGTTAGGTCTGCTGCTCAAGAAGCAATTGAAAGATCACTTCTCCCCCAACGGTCGACGGTTTCCAAAGGAAAGTACTCCCTTGGAGATTTTCATATCATGAGGACTCTTGGTACTGGATCCTTTGGAAGAGTCCACCTCGTGCGCTCCGTTCATAATGGCCGATACTATGCCATCAAAGTATTAAAGAAACAACAGGTTATTAAAATGAAGCAAGTAGAGCATACTAATGATGAACGGAGAATGTTGAAATTAGTCGAGCATCCATTCTTAATCAGGATGTGGGGCACTTTTCAAGATCTGAAGAACTTGTTCATGGTAATGGACTATATCGAAGGTGGTGAATTATTTTCTCTCTTGAGAAAGTCTCAGAGATTCCCCAACCCGGTGGCCAAATTCTATGCAGCCGAAGTCGCCTTGGCCATTGAGTACTTACATAGTCACGATATCATATATCGTGATTTGAAGCCAGAGAACATTTTATTGGACAGGAACGGTCACATCAAAATCACCGATTTCGGATTCGCAAAAGAGGTCAATACAGTTACATGGACTTTGTGTGGTACCCCTGATTATATTGCCCCAGAGGTCATCACTTCTAAGCCTTACAATAAATCTGTTGACTGGTGGTCTTTGGGTGTTTTAATCTTTGAAATGTTAGCAGGTTATACTCCATTCTATGATTCGACCCCAATGAAGACATACGAAAAGATTTTGTCAGGAAAAATTCATTATCCTAGTTTTTTCACTCCGGATGTGACAGATCTATTATCCAACTTGATGACCGCCGACTTGACCCGTCGATTGGGTAACTTGATAAATGGTCCTGCTGATATAAGAAACCATCCATGGTTTTCTGAAGTCATCTGGGAAAAGATCTTGGCCAAAGATATTGAAACTCCTTACGAGCCTCCGATTACCGCCGGGGTTGGAGATTCCTCATTGTTTGATCATTATCCGGAAGAACAGTTGGACTATGGATCAATCGGTGAGGATCCATATTATCAGTACTTTACAGATTTTTAACTGTATCTTTCTTTATTTTCAACATACATTATGATAATATACAGAATCCGAGTATCTAGTACTCGAGAATGTCAATGCTAACATTATCAGCATCCTTGGCTGAGCAGAAGAGCCATGAACCTAAGTGTAAATTTCGTCGGCTCTGTTCAGGCATCGTTTCCAAATACTTTTTTACAATGTAAACACACGTAAAATAGAATCATGGAGGTGTCTTTTCTTTTTTGTTGAGATTGGAAAAACACACAGTCTCTGTGATAACAGTGTGGGCATTGCTTATCACTTCTCGGTAATGTGGGATCACTTCCAATATCCTCCACCACGCCAGCAGTTTCACCGATATTAGTGATTAACTCATGTCTATAAACTTTTGGATTCTCCGCTAACTCTGTGTAAGCGCAGTTACGACAAGAATACAACAATCGGGAATTATCTCTGTCTTCTCGGGGATACAACATGTTGTTACACTCGGCACAGAACCTGAAAGATGCCATCGTCTCTAACTTTGTTTTGTCCGCGATCAGTGAGAAATTGGAGAAGTATATTAAATCAATAGAGGTGTTCTTTTTCAAGGTTATTTCGGTTGTGGAAGCAACTAAAACATATGTCCTGTTTTATCTGATCCTTACCCAACAGTATCCCGAAGAATGGATAATCAAATAAAGTGAATCGACTAAACATCTTTTGGGCTCAGACACGCACTACAAGTTTTTGACTTTTCCACACCATGAATTGTCTCGTCGCTCCAATGAAAAAAATTGAAAATTTTCAGGCTACGCTACATTAAATTATAGATATGTTCCGTCAATTAGTGAGACCTACTGCTAGAATAATCAGCAGAAGAAGCGTGTTATCTGCTGTTCGTTTCAACTCAACGGGCGCCGCTGCCGCCGAAAAGTCGGCGGTTGACCCAAAAATCTCTGCTATTGTTGACCAAATTTCGACTTTGACTTTGTTAGAGACTTCTTCATTGATCTCCGAATTGAAAGAAAGGTTGAATATTTCAGATATTGCATTACCAGCTGCAGGTGCTGCCCCTGCTGCTCCTGCTGCTCCAGTAGAAGAAGAAGTTAAAGAAGAGGTGGAGGAAAAGACCATCTTCTCCATAAAATTAGACTCTTTCGATGCCAAATCCAAACCTAAGGTGATCAAGGAAGTTAAGAGTCTATTGGGATTATCTTTGGTTGAGTCCAAGAAATTCGTTGAAGCCGCACCAAAAGTTTTGAAAGATAATGTTGCAAAGGAAGACGCCGACAAGATTAAGGCCACTTTGGAAGGCGTCGGTGCTAAAATTACTTTAGAATAGATGATTCCGTCATTTATAAGTTCTTTCCCTGTATATATATGTATCTTAATTTTACGTCAGATCACGTACGAGTTTTAGCTTTGATACGATTGTCTGTCGGAGAAGCCAGCTGATTGTGTCATTCGACTATTTGTCTGTTTTAATTCCGGTAGGAGAGCTCTTTAAATGTTATTGACTGGAGATATTTTCGACGATTAGTCTCCCTTCCGATCTCGGCAGCGATCTACAAAGAGTATGGCCCATATATGTCATAAGAGATGGGGTTGTTCTTTCAAAACCGATGAATGTGAAGATCACGTATGTGTGCTAACATGTCCCTGTTTTGGAATTGGCCAAAGCATTCGCCTTTGAAATAAGTATCGCTATATAATTGTAAATATTGGTGCTATTTATTCTCGTTCGCCTAGTGGAAATGTTTCCATTAATGTTATCAATGCAGTTAAGGTAGCATCCATGCAACCAATCTGACAAGGGCTGAAACTTGATCCTTTCGATTGGTCTTTTGCAGCAGTAGCTTGAGATACGATATCAGGGATTGATTTCAGCTTTCTGGCCTTAAACAGTCTTCATCAAGCTTGAAAAAGATTCTCCTAATAATATGAGCTCACAAGAACAGCATCTGAGCTAATTGCGCACTATTGCGGGTTTAATACTTCCAATCATACCGGCTATCAGATAGATAAGTTCCCGTTGTCTCTAATATACGATTGAATTTACTCATGTTGAGATAAGAGCATGAACTCCCCTGATTACACTATCCGCATTCTGCTCGATGATTTGCGGCTTCATGAGCACTTTTTCTTAGAGAAATCAGAGATTAAGCCGTGGCTACAAGATCAACTTATAAATCACAAAGGGATTCAAATAGTGATAGAACGATCGGATAAACATAAAATAGTATTCAGGTGCCGGAATTCAAGAGGAAGCCGTGTGAAGGAAGGCTTTACCCGAGGGAGGCTTTCTTGCCCTTTCAAAATAAGAGCAAATTTCTCCCTCAGTCTGCGCAAATGGGGTTTGGTGATAGTTAATGATTTACATAACCATGAGACCCTACCGAGAGACTGTGCCCCTTCAGCATCTAAAAGCACTTCTAACCCATTGGATGAAGATTATCCTGTTACGAGAAATACGAAAAAAACTAATAGAAAACCTAGAAAGAAGTCGATACATTATCCGAAAGAAGAAATAGTAAATTTCGAAAGACTGGCAGACGAATTCAAACTTGATTATGATTTGGCCTCAGCCGTGAGTGAAAAAGTCAATAGGGTCATTAAAGCTGAAGTACTCACCAATGAAATTCTCAACGAACATTCTCGAGCTAGCATCGTAAGGTTTGTGATCAACAATATTGTACTGGAACACAAGAATGCCCTAGGTTTGAGAAATACTATGGGCCCACTTAATACGTGGTATGCTTCTCCAAATCTGGCTACTCCTGCAAATGCTAATTTGATACCCTTGTCACCGTTATTGAACGATTCTGATGGAGAATACCCTCGTTCAAATTCATCTCCAAACCAAAATCATAACACGTTGGATTCGCTAACACTCCCAGGTATCAACTCGAACCTTTTAATGGGACATGTTCAAGTGCAAGGAGCAAGTAGTTCGCAAAACAATCTGATTATTATGCCAAATCAACTCCAATTGCTGCAAATCCAAAATCAAAACAAACAGCTCCCTTCGTTCAACTCAATCCAAAATAACTTGCCTGTTTCACCAACTTCCAATACAATGAGCCTTTTCAATCAAAATTCCACGCATCTTCCAACCCCAGCCGCTTCTAATGTCAGTTCGAGCACTGCTAATGCCAATTACGGAGGCTCTGGAGCAACATTCAATGTGAATACAACTGCAAGTATGCATTCAAATCCAAGCTTGAACATAAATTCGAACTCTAGTTCAAACTCTAACTCAAGCTCAAACTCCAACTCGAATCCAAACTCAAATATTCCCGGCTCGAATTACACAGGTGGTAACACAGCAACAACACAGAATCAGGGCTCAACCTTGAATCCCTCATATCTCTTAAACTCAGATAAGGGTCTGACTGACAGCAATAACAACCTCAATAATGCAATGAATGCTTATGGAT
Source organism: Yamadazyma philogaea (assembly GCA_003706995.3). Classification (NCBI taxonomy): domain Eukaryota; kingdom Fungi; phylum Ascomycota; class Pichiomycetes; order Serinales; family Debaryomycetaceae; genus Yamadazyma; species Yamadazyma philogaea. The sequence goes on along the minus strand of PPMV03000013.1, from coordinate 2,357 downwards.
TAGGAATTGACACTACCAAACTGCATGGCAATAATTCCTTAAATTCAACCAATTATTTCGGAGCTTTTTCCAAATTTTTAAATGTCAGTGGGGGCTCTCCTCCTAATTCCACCAACATGAGTTTCCCCGGTCAAATGGTTCTGAAATCTTCTCTTTTCACGGGGAACGATCTTCCCCTGTTCAAGCATGAAACTGACAGCGAATGATAAATGTAACTTTTTTGGTCGACTCGATTTTCAGTTCTTGTTATTGTAGCACGTGCATGCATACTTAGTTATTTCTGACTTCATTTCAATTTGTGGTAGAATCTTTTGATTCTTGTTAATCATCATTAATTTAATACATAAAAGGTGCGCAAAATTAGTAGTGGCGTCGGTTGCTACTTAATTTGACTAGATTGTGTACATGATGTCGTACCTCAGCAAAGCGTATGTCGATCTCGATGTCCTTAATGGCGCCAGTTTGTTGCTCCCCTCCGTTTCCTTTGGTAATGTTCCACAATTGGCTTCAGATTTATTAGTGCAGACACTTGATTTTGAAAGAGTCGCTCATTTCAAAGACACTTATTTGTATCCATTTTCATCACCAATTGATAGCCCATTAGGTAGTGAAACGAAGCCAGGGATATCTACTGCTCTTGAATTACACTACAGCAAGAAACACAACATTGCATTAATTCAGCAAAGATCACCAATAATTCCGACCTTGTCCCAAAAGTTTACAGAAGAAATCATTCTACCATTTATCAACGACTTTGAATTTCACCGGGTTATCTTGTTAGACTCGGGTGACTCGGGCCTCCAAGAGGGAGTTGTTCCTGGTAACATTGAGACATATACTAACGAAGATTTCTTAAGCAGGTCCATTGAATCGCTTAATTTATCCGACTCAACTTTCGCCGATTCGGTATATATGAACTCCAATTACCTAAAGCAAATTGTTAAGGAAATATCCGGTAAATTCAAGTTATCAGTACTTGTGATATTTGTGTACGAAGGAGAAAATTTCCATGAAGCTAAAATATTAGCCAACAAGGCAGCTGAAATATTAGAATTGGAAAGCGCTATAGACTGGAAAACGCCCGTAAGCTGGCAGGGAGTATATGGAGACAAGGAAGTCCCAAATGCTATGGAAGAAGGTATATACGGTTGAATATTAATTTTTATATATGGACTGATTCAAATGAACGTCTATGTACTTCATTAGTAGTTTTGCTATATCACTCAGTAGTTCAAAGCATACTCTATGGAAGCAGTATATCCGTAGACTCCTAAACCAGCTACCACTGCAATTGCTTTGTCACTTAGGTAGGAATGATGTCTGAATGGCTCTCTTAGGTGAACATTGGTGATGTGCACCTCTATGAATGGAATAGCGGTAGCGAGTAAGGCATCCCTAATACCGACAGAGGTGTGTGTATAGGCTCCAGCATTGATCACGATGAAGCTAACCCCCTCTAATCGAGCTTGTTGGATTCTATCTATAATAAAACCTTCGGTGTTGCTCTGGTAAGTAAGCACCTCGGAACCATCATTTTTCGCTTGTGCTTGTTTTATTGCAGTCTCCTCAATATCTTTTAAAGAAGTCGTTCCATACTTCTCTGGTTCCCTTGTGCCCAAAAGGTTCAAATTTGGACCATTTATCAATAAGACTCTTTTAACCATCGTTGTAGTACCAGAAGTAACTATTCGCGATATGACTCAGTATCGAACGCAGCGCATTTGAAGTAGATTAAAGTAGTAGAATATGCCACAATTTGAACAAGTCTAACTGTTGTCACTAACAGAATAGAAGATGGCTTTTACTCAAGGTGAGGAACCCCAGACTTGAGTTCCAGATAGACGTTTGATGTCCGAAACTTCAAATTAGATGTTTTTGCATCTCTGTGATCACGTGAGCTTACTTTGACATATTTTCTAGCAAAGGTTAAAATGACATTATTTTGAATGAAAGAACCCTCTACAACAGAATTCATTTTTTTGCAGTTTGAGTAATTTATTTTTGCACTACCCTCGGAAATAAATTGATTCACCGGTTGTGGTAAAATTGATTCATTCTTCAGCTTAATTTGCGTCATGGCCCTCAGATTTGCACCACTTCCAGCGCTATATTTGCACCAGTCGCGGAAGTAAGTTTGCACCATTTTTAGTGCGAGCTTGGTTCATGTGGTCGTAGAAGTTGGATTTACTTGAGATTTTGATTGCACCCTTAACAAATAGTTAATATATTTTGTTGTTTGATATCTCCATTTATTCACTCTGCCCAGTTTATACTTATGATGGAGCCTCAGATTTTGCTTGAGGATGGTCTTCGACATGTTACTGATGAGTACGGGAAGCCACGTCTTGACGAAGGAG